>CANSGD010000804.1:0-301069 GCA_947645195.1 Patellifolia procumbens
GAGTATAAATGCTATGTCTGTCATAGCACCCATTACCTCATCTTACTGCGAGGTATGTGGTGTTCAGGGTCATTTTTGGCATGACTATCAGTTCAGTCAACTTCAGATGGAAGCAGGCAAATGCCTTTCAACAAAGACCACGAGCACTCCCCCTACATAACTACAAAAACCCACAAAACCATCATCCTCCACCTCCACAACACCATCCCAACCCTCTTACTACCAAACCCCACAAAAATTTCAGAGACCCCCATCACAAAACTTCCACAACCACAATAATTTCCAAACTCCGCAAAATTCTCCCGCCCCACTCCACAAAACAACCAACCACAAGAGCCTCACATATCTGAAGTGATGAAACTGATTTTAAGCATGCAAAAGGCAAATGAGGAGGCACAAAAGAGCTCAAGAGCGACAGATGCTAGCTATGCAAAGATCTAATGAGGAAGCACAGAGAGCCAAGAAGCACATCAAACTTCTCGAGGCTCAAGTTGCACAATTAGCAAGCTCTAATGCTCAGAGGCGGCAGGGGGGAATTACCAGGGCAACCCATTAAGAGAGAACATGTGAATGCCATCACTCTTCGTAGTGGCATTGCTTATGATGCTCCTCCATTCTTGTTGATGAGGTTACCCCAACTGCGGGGAAGAAGAGGGGTGGTAGAGGAAGGAAAAGGAAGAATTCGACGTCTGAAGTCGATTTGTCTGCAAGCTAAACAGACAAGGAAGAAAAAGGAGAAGGTTTCTAAACGCCTTTCACACCAAGGCTACCTTTTCCTCACAGGATGCAACAGTCAAAGGTCGATCAGCAGTTTGGTAAGTTCTTGGCTATGGTCAAGAACCTTGAGGTAACAATTCCATTCACAGATTTAATTACCCAAGTGTCTGTTTATGCCAAATTTCTGAAAGACATGATAACAAAGAAAAGAGACTTTGGTGGGGTAGAACGTGTCGCTCTTACTCTTGAGTGTAGTGCTTTTATTCAAAATAAAACCCCACCAAAGTTAAAGATCCTGGTAGTTTTTCCATACCCTGCCATCTTGGACCTATTTTTATTGATAAGGCTTTGTGTGATTTAGGTGCTTCTGTTTCTGTTATGCCATTATCTGTTTATAAGAAACTGAACATGGGAGCACTTAAATGCACACAGATCACTTTACAGATGGCAGATCGTTCTATAAAATACCTCTAGGTGTTTTAGAGACGTTCCTATTAGGGTTGGGAAATTCTATATCCCCCGTTGATTTTTGTAGTGTTAAATATGGATGAGGATGCCCAGATTTCCATTATTCTGGGTAGGCCATTTTTGTGTACTGCTGGTGTTGTCATTGATGTCAAGTCTGGTCTTTAACTCTGAGTGTTGGTGATGATAAAGTGATATTTAAACTAACCAATGTTGTTAAGGCACCTATGCTTGAACAATATTGTTGCAGGGATGAGGTTTTGGATGATGTAGGTGCGAAGAAGGTTCCAACTACACCTAAGGTTGCCCCCACCGTCTAGAGAAATTATCAAGAACATTTGGAGAAGAAAGATATTTGATGAGGGTGGCACTCATTGCCAAGCCCCTCCTATTTGAGAGAGGGAGGATTAGGGTCGTGCAGGTTCTTTATAAACCAGCGCTTGTGAGAGGCAACCCGTATTCTTTCCCTTCTTCCTTTTCTTTTCATTTTTTATTTTTTATTTTTATTTTTCTTCTTTTGGTGAGCGAGAGTGAGGGTACTAACATTGCTTTTCCTCTTAGCATAGTCCTTATCACCTTTTGGCATTGAGGACACTGCCAAGTTCAGCTTGGGGAGGAGCTCTGTTTGTATTCCTATCTCTTTTACTGCTTTCTAGAATAGATTTACTGCTTTTGAAAAATTCTGAAAAATATAAAAAAATGGTTCCAATGACAGGTTTAGTTGCCTCCCTGTGCCCCTTGTTTTGCTCTATTTGAAAATGATTTGACTTTGTTTTCTGGATAACTGGGCATCTTTGATCTTAAGGCTATGATTTGATGTTTGATTGCTATGATTTCGAG
Organism: Patellifolia procumbens; assembly: GCA_947645195.1. Classification (NCBI taxonomy): domain Eukaryota; kingdom Viridiplantae; phylum Streptophyta; class Magnoliopsida; order Caryophyllales; family Amaranthaceae; genus Patellifolia; species Patellifolia procumbens. The sequence goes on from CANSGD010000804.1 coordinate 2,023, forward strand.
CATTTTTGGATTATATTAGACCAATTTGTGCTACATACCTGAATTGGTTAGACTGTGAGGCCTCTTTGTAGCCTATTGGATTCATACTATTATCCAGTCTATTCTTGTGGGTTAGTTCCTCTTTAGTGGATTGATCTTGACTTTGACTTCGTACTTGTCTGATATTCGATGACTTGTAGCATTTGCTGTGATAGAGGCGTTCTTTTATCTTATTCTTGAGCTTCAGAGTGAATTTTGATATACTTTTATCCCCCTTAGCTCCGCTGAGCCTAATGACTTGTTTCATGTTACTTAAACCCTTATTATGAGCCCATGGCTTTCATTTCATATTATTTCCAAGCCTAGCTTGGGGGAGCTTTTGTATGGGTTGAGTTTGAGATTAGTTTTTTGGTTTGGTTTGGTTGTTGAGGGATTAAAAGTGTATTTGTTGTGGTTTGAGGGTGAGAAAAAGAAAAAGAAAAAAAGCAAAATTAGAGTTGCGTGAATGAAGTTCATAAAAATGAAAGAAAAATGAAATAAAATGAAAAAGAATTCGAAGTTCTTTCATTCACATACGTTCTTAAAGAAATATTCGCTTCATTGCTTGATAATTGGGTTTGTTATGAGTTGGTCATTGATTTATGAGATTTGGGTTACTTTACGTGGTTTTATGGTGTTGTTGGGAGTTTTATAGGCCATCTTAGGCCTTGTTTGAATGATTCATGCTCCCCCTTTCTCTGTTTTTCCACCACATTACCCAAAAGTATTCCCTACCTCTCACCTAAGCCCCATTACAACCCTATAAGGTCCTCTTGAGCTCGTGTCTGCACTGTTCATTTGATTGATTTCGAGTCAGTTTGTCAAAGTTAAAGAGTATTTTTGCTAATTGAGTCGACTTGACTAGGATGAGCGTCATTTAACCCTCTTAAACACATGAGAGCGTGAATGGGAAGGGTATTTATGGTCGGGTTGGTGAGTGTTCGGGCATATTCTTTGCCTGCCACAAAATAGAGAGGAGTGACACCCTTGTGCGAGCCTTTTCAGGACTTGTATGCCTTGTGGATGCTTGACTTTGATAGATTGCTTGGGTGATTGGTGGTTGGATGGATTTGATTAGCCAAACTTGAATTATGCCTGCTTGAATGATTCTTTGTCTTGAAAATGTTTTGAGCTTTGATTGATTTTTATCTATGGGGTGAGGCAATCTATTCCATGTCCATGTTCTGTTTGCTTGAGGACAAGCAAAGGTTTAGCTTGGGGGAGTTTGATATCACGTATTTATATAGAGTTTCCTCCCTTATTTACAAGCTAATTTGTGCGCCATTGGAGCTCTTGGGAGCTATTTTATGCTAAATATCGTTTATAGTTTTGATTTTGTGTTCTAGTATTGAATTACATGTTTTAGGGAGTTTTCTCCTTAATCCCGAGCTATTTGGAAGCAACCACGACTTTACGAGATGTTACGAGGCACGTAGGACGGCTCACGAGCTTTATGGGTAGTTTAGGAGGTCCCAAGACCTTTAAACGAGAAGAATTGAGAGCCAAAGAGTCAAAAAGGAGATTTCCGTACTCTGATCGGGCAAAAATTGCCCGATCGGGCGAAGATATATTGATCGAGTATAGAAGTTGCGGACCCGATCGGGCAAGCGTTGCCCGACCCGATCAGGCGAGAATCATGTCCCAGACCCGATCGGGCACTCACTGCCCGACCCGATCGGGTGGGTGACCCACACAACCCATTGTGCTGCTGCTGCTTGGGTGAACGTTATTGCTGCTGCTGGGCCTGATTACTACCAGCCCGATCCTCAACCCGATTGTGTGCCTGATCGGGTGGGCCGCAATTCGTGACTTGGGCTTGCTAAGCTGCTGCGCTGAGACATGAAACAAAAGGGCGAAGGAATTTACTATAGGCCCGATCGGGTGGCATTTGGCCCGATTGGGTGGCATTTGGCCTGATCGGGTGGCATTTGGCCCGATCGGGTCCTGTGCAATTACTTCGCGATTTCGTCTTTTAATTCTGAAATTAGTTAGACTTTGAGGGGTATTATAAATACCTTTTCCTCATTATTTTAGAGACATCTTTTGACTGCTTTAGACTCTAGTTTATTTCTCATAGTTTAGCCTAGTTTAAAACACTTTAGATTAGATTAAAGGTGATTGAACCTATTCTATTTCAATAAAAGTTCCTGCTGTCTGTCAATTGGTATTCTTTCTTACTCTAACCTCTTTTATTATTCTTGATTGCTTAGTTTATTTATTGATTCATTTATGATGCAATTATTAGGGTTTTTAATTAGTTTTGTTGTTATTAATTCAATTATGAGTGAGTAGTTCTCTTTCTAGGGTGTTAGATAGGAAAGCCATGTTTATACCATGATTGTGATTTAGATTTCTATCAATTTCTAGGGCTTGATTAGGGTGATTGTGATGTGGTTTGTTCTTATTGAGTAATTAATGTCAGTGTACAATTTCATTGATTGCTTGTGGTTAATAGTTGTTTGCACAGATCCGTCTTACGACTAGAGGCCTAGGACACGTTAGTAGTTCTGATTATGTTAGTGAACATGCGGCGTATGCTGAACTATGAGCGTTGAGTCTTAACCATAGCTCAACACATGCTCTAATCCCGACTCTTGACTTAGGTTTTGATAGTAGTTGACCCTATTTGATTGGTATAAGCATGGTGGACCGACCTAATACCCTAGGATTTTAGTCCATAGTTAATTCCTCGATTTAATTTGTCTTCTTTAGTTCAGTTAATTCTTCCCTGATTTCATCTGGAGTAGCTGATTTTATTGAATATTAATTTAGAAACTCTGTCTCCCTGTGGATTCGACCCTGCTTCCAGATTTTACCCATGTTGTGTCTTAATTCGATTAAGGTATGATTTCTCATTCTTGACTCTTTTCCTTTCTTTAATAAATTCGACGTAGGGGTGATTGTATTATAAATAATGATCCCTGTTTTCGAATTGAACGCCTCTCATGATTTGCCCCTTCCTTATATGCCTTGGGTTGAAACATGGGTAGAGGGGGCTCCTGTTGTAACAATAGCTTATTGGACCCCGAACTCTGATTTTTTACTCGACGCCGTTCCTATAGAGGAAGAGGAGTGTGAGGAAAACTTCGAGGGACAAGAAGAGTTTTTAGATCATCCCAATAAAGTAACGATAGCCTTCCCTCCTTCTAAGAGGAGTTACTTAGATTGTTTCATTTCCCTTGGTGTAGTGCAAATAATGGAGGCAACCGATGAAATCACTTCGACATGTGACTAATGCGAGCTCTGCCCTTCCCCCAACAAGAGATTGGGAATAAGTGGCCACTGGTCAACGGGGAAGTGGTGAAAGGATCTACAAATAGGGCTGTCGTTCCTGTCGAGCCTGTACGCCATTAAACTGCCTTATGTAATGTATCCTCCCCAGGTCACCGACCTGATAAGTAGTTCACCCCCTAGGTGTATTGGTGTATATAAGGCCTATTTTGAGCTGGGTTTGCGTTTTTCCTTGCACCGGCTCTTTAAAGAGATTTTAGAGGCGTATAACATAACCCTGTGTCAACTTATGCCCAACTAAGTAGGGGCGATTGTATCCTTTATTTCTTTGTGTCGTATGTTGGGTGTGCAACCGTTGTTACGCCTCTGGCGCAACATGTTCAGGCTGAACGAAGTGTCTGAGCTCCCGCAATGGGCCTGGTTGGTATTTCTTTCAAGCTAGACATCTTATTATGATAAAGGATGGACTAAGAGAGGAAAAGTCTTATAAGGTCACAACCGAGATGCCTACCAACCAGGCTCTATTTTGTGGGGAGTTCCTTTTCGTGTTTCAAGGGGACAAGCCATGGGTTGTCCGATAGCCCCTCCCAACTTCGGCATGAACCTTAATGTGCCTGAAATGGACGCTGAGGAGGCCATTGTTGCTATCCATTGTCAAGCCACTGGGTACCATGTTGATGGTAAGCAGAGATACAAGATGGACTATTGGCTGCCCAATGACAAGGATCTGGCTAATGAGCATTTTCTATCAGCCTTCGGCGTGTCCCCTGCATATGACCAACGTAGGGGTCGATAACTCTTCATTTGCCTTATCTTTGTTTAAGTATTCTTTTGTTTTCTAATCTATCGCTTGATCTTTGCAGTGCTTGCGTACAACAATCTCGACGACGAGATGAAGAAGAATACTGCGAAGAGTGGTATGGCAGCCGTGGCAGGGCTGCCGATTCGAAGGGGGAACTTAAAGCTCCCAAACCTCCCGCAGTAAGTTCGATCATCCTTCCTTGTTTGACATTTTGTTGTATATCTTTTTCTTGTTTATGTAGAATCCAAAACATAAGCCAAAGGCAAAGTCAGCTCCTCCCAAGCCTTTGCCTACTCCAACCAAGGAGGCTGCCTCCTTACCCGACCGTCCTCTATCAGAGGTCGAGTTTTCAGGCAGTGTTGGGTCAAAGAGGAAGACTCCCGCCTCTCCTGAACTCGATCCCCTAATACCGGATCTTAGTTTCCATTTGGGTTCGAGTTCTGGTCCTCTGGACGAGTAGGATGTCGACAAGCCCCTGGTTAAGAAGACTAGGTCCTCCTGGTCACAAGATGTTGAGGGTCAATCTGGCGTCGTCAGCATCGAGAGCGCGAGCAGAAAGGCTCTTTGGGCTCGTTACCAATGAGTTCGAGAGGCACTGTTGGTGCCAAGGGACAAAAAAGACATCTACAAGTTGAGGGTGGAGAAGGTGATCGAAGCACTCAATGAGTGCTGGTTACAGGTGAGCTTTTATCCCCTTTATTCCTTTATACCACTTTGTCCATTTTCTATTAATATTTGTCTTTTCTTGGCAGATGTCCATTTGAATGGCGTGCCTTACTGAGGAGGAGCGTCAAGATGCGACTAAACTGGTCGATGAGCTTGCCCAATGCAAGCAGCAGCTTTGGAGGCCTCTCGAAAGGTCACGGCCCTCGAGGCTGAACTCGAGCAGGCGAAGCGGTTAAATGCCGACAACCTTGAAGCATTTAACAGCGAAAGCACCAACCTCATAAACAACAAAGAGGAGGTCTCCAATCAGCAGAAGGCGACCGAGAAGAAGTTGGAGGCGTCGCGGACTGAGGTGGCCCAGCTCGAGGTGAAGCTGAAGGCCAATAAAGAGATGCTCGAGTGCACATTCGCCGAGCGAGATGATTTGCAGTCTAAACTGAACAAGTCCGTCAAGGACCTTAAACAAAGAAGGAGCAAATTCATCCGTCGGTGGGAAAAATCCAAGGACGACCTCACTTTTGCTGACTAGAAGGTTGTCGAGGGCTATCCAATCTGCCTGCGACGACATTCATCGCTGCTTCGACAAAGCGCTGAAGGACTTGGAGCCTGACCTGGATTTCAAGCAGGTTTTGGCCAAGTACGATGAGCACGAGCAGCAGGCCCTGGCTAAATATGTTGCCAAGGAGAAGTAGGGCACTGCAGATGCTGAGACTTCAATTTCCACGACTTTAGGGGAAGTCGAGGCCGAGGTGGCTGCAGCGTCTGAAGTTCCAGTGGCTGCGGAAGAGGCCAAGGTTGGTGAAGGCGAGGTGGCTGCTTCTGCGAGTTCGAGATGTCCCTCCGACTCTTTCGGCGAGGAAGAGGTTGATATGGAGGGCTAGACTTCTTAGTGGACATCGCTTTTTGGATTTTTGTAACCAGCTTTTTCTATTTCTTTCAATGTAGCTTTGTCACTTGTAATTTTTTGATGGAATGAAATGAAATGGCTTTTGCTCATTGTGTTCCAAGTTCTATTTTGCACTTGTTTTTCAACCTGCTAGGTCCCTTGTTTTTGGAATAATATGCCAACTTAAATTGTTTTAACCTTCTTCCAGTTGAATGAATAACAAAGTTCGAACACCCTCAGTTGGTGTTTTATAAAAACTCGAACACCCTCAATTTGGTGTTTAAGAAAAAATTTCGATCATCTTCTTTAAGAGGGCTCTAAAGAAATCCAAATGCCCTCCTTAAGAGGGGATCATAAAGAACTTCGGCCGCCCTCTTTTGAGGTGGTGATCTTTGATTTCGTTTAACCTGATAGGTTAACCTGCTAGGTCGAAATTTGAATGACCTGCCAGGTCTTTTAGTTCTGTTAATCGTAAGTCATGCAAAATAACAAGTTCGAAGGATCAATAAGGTCGAATTTTATTTATAAACTTCTAATAAGCCTGTTGGACCGGCAAGGTCTTTTACAAGTTTTAGAAGCAATACTACTACTAATTCGACGTACATCACAACAATTTAATCTGCATCTAGACCGGTTAGGTCAAAGCAGCCTAAGCAGCCTTGCTCCTATATTAGCCCCTTAACTTGCTGTGTTGTGCTCATACATAGAATTTTCTTAGGTTGTCAACATTCCATGGACGAAATAAAGGATCACCATCCATGTTTTCGAGCCTATATGTTCCAGGATGAATTACCTCAGTCACTCGATATGGTCCTTTCCAATTTGGGCTTAGTTTATCGAGGTCTTGCTTCTTTCCCGTAGCTTCAATTTTTCAAAGTACAAGGTCTCCTACTTAGAACTTCCTCTGTTTGACTCCTCGATTGAATAGCCTGGTCATTCTCCTTTTTTGAGCAATTGACTTGAGCAATGCATTCCCCCTGGTCTCTGGTAGGAGGTCGTTTGATGCTTTTTTCCTCCTCATTCTGCCCATAGTCATAGAAGGTTATCCTCAGTGAGGGAATATCAACTTCAACCGACAAGACAACTTTACTTCCATAGACTAGGTTAAAAGGCGTGTGACCAGTCACCTCTTTAACAGTAGTTCGAGCGGACGATAGTATGCATGGATGGTCTTCTACCCATGATCCCTTCGCTCCATCTAACATTTTCTTCAGCCCTTTGATGATGCCTTTGTTGGCTGCTTAGGCTTGCCCATTTGTTTGTGGTCAACTGACAACAGAGAACCTTGTTTTTATGTCAAATCGAGCACAATAAGCTTTAGTAGGTCCACTGTTGAATTGTCGACCGTTGTTTGAGATGAGTGCTCGGGGTATTCCGAAACGAGTGATGATGTTTTTCCATATGAAGTTCTGTACTTGGTTATCTGAGATGGTGGCTAAAGGTTCTTCTTCAACCCACTTGGTGAAGTAGTCAACTGCCACCAACGAGAATTTCCTCCCAACAGATGCGGTTGGGAATGGTCCTAGGATGTCCATCCCCCATTGATCGAACAGCAGCTCATCTTGCATAGTAGTGAGAGGACTGGATGATTGTCGATGCACATGGGCATATACTTGGAAGTTATGGGACTTTTTAACTAATCATTGGCATCTTGCATCACTGTTGGCCAGTAATATCCAGCTCGAAGGGCTTTTTCAGCTATAGTTCGGGCTCCCTAATGACTGCCGCAAGTGCCTTCATGTATTTCTTGAAGCACTTGTTGGCCTTCTTCGAGCGTCACACACCTTAAAAGTGGATGTGTGAATGACTTTTTGTACAGTAAATGGTCATGTAAGAGGAACCAACTCGAACGGCGTCGAATCCTTTCCGCTTCCTTTTCATCTTCTGGTAACTTTTCTTCCTCGAGGTATGCACGGATGCTTTCCATCCAATTGTTCGAGCGGTCTATGTTGCAGATGAGGAGTTGACTGTTGATACTTGGCCTGTACAATACTTCCCAATAGATAGTTCGAGGTTCCAGTCCGGATGCTGAGCTAGCCATTCGAGATAAGGCATCTGCCTGCTGGTTTTCGGACCGTGGGATGTGTTGGATTGTGAACTTGGTGAACTTTTGCTGCTGCTCTTTTACTTTACCCAAGTACATCCTCATGCTATCTTCTTTTGCTTCGAATTCTCCTTTGACATGATCGACGACCAGCTGTGAGTATATCTTAACTGTTATTTCATTAGCCCCATTCGAGAGGCATAGTTTCAATCCAAGCAAGAGGGCTTCATACTCGGCTTCATTGTTCGATGCAGCGAAATCAAACTTTATTGCGTACTCTATTTTATTTCGAGTGGGTCTATTATCAAGAGCCCTGCTCCGCGCCCTGCTTTCGAAGAAGAACAATATACGAAGAGTTGTCATGTCCCGGTTAGGGTGGCAGTCTTAATCTCTGATGGGCATTCAGCGATAAAATCTGCTACGGCTTGTGCTTTTATTGCTCTTCGGGGCTCGAACTCCAGGACAAAATCAGATAATTGATTAGCCCATTCGACGACTCGGCTAGAGCCATTTTTATTTTCGATAAGCTTCTTGAGCGGCTGGCTAGTGAGTACCTTGATTGGGTGCGCTTGAAAGTAAGGTTTCAACTTTCGACTAACCATTATCAATGCATAAATCATCTTTTCTGACAGGGGTATCTACTTTTAGCTCCTCGAAAGGCATGGCTGATGAAGTAGACTGGGTGTTGTTGCCTTTCCCTTTCAGCAACGAGGACAGCACTCAGCGTAGTTTCCGAAACTGCGAGATACACGAATAGTGTTTCTCCCGGCAAGGGTGAAACGAGCTTCGGCAATGATGCTAAGTGTGTTTTTAGTTGTTGAAATGCTTATTCGGCCTCATTATCCCACTCGAAGCATGGCTTCTTCAAGGTATTGAAGAAGAAAAAACTTTTGTCAGCCGATCGTGACAAAAATCTTCCCAATGCAGCCATGCACCCCGTCAGCCTTTGAACCTCCTTGACAGTTCGAGGGGACTTCATGTTAATAATTGCTTCAATTTTTTCGGGGTTTGCTTCTATGTCCCTCTCATCTACCAGGAATCCCAGACACTTTCCTCCTCGAACTCCAAAAACACATTTTTTAGGGTTCAGTTTCATGTTGTATGTGGAGAGTGGATAAAGTTTCTCTCAAGTCCTAGGTATGTTCTTCGACCAGCCTGCTTTTGACAATCATGTCATCTACATAGACTTCGACGTTGCGTCCCAGCTGCTTCTCGAACATTTTATTGACTAGTCGTTGGTATGTAGCCCCTGCGTTCTTAAGTCCGAACGACATGACTACAAAATAATAGATTCTCGAGCTTGTAATGAATGCGGTGTGCACCTGATCTTCTTCGGCTAGGGGAATTTGGTGGTAACCAGCATTTGCATCCATGAAGCTAAATAGAGCATGTCCAGCTGTAGAATCGTCTAGTTTATCAATTTTTGGCAAGGGGAAGTCATCCTTAGGGCAAGCTTTATTTAGATCTGTGAAGTCGACGCACATGCGCCATGATCCATTGGGCTTTCGAACCAGCACGACGTTCGATAGCCACTCGGTGTATTGGCATTCCCTAATCATTCCAGCACTCAATAGTTTCTTCACTTCTTCTAATGCTGCCTTATTTCTCTCGATGCCCTGGTGCCTCAACCTCTGTTTGACAAGCTTGTACTCCGGTTTGATATTCAGCTGATGCTTGGTGATCGAGGGGTCTATCCCTAACATTTCATCAGCAGAAAATGCAAACACCTCCTGATATTCTCGAAGGAGTCCCACTAATTCACTTCGAACGACTTGGTTAAGGTCTTTACCTACTCGAACTGTCCGACTAGGATCAGATCCGAGTTGTATTTCTTCATCCTCGTCGACCGGCTGGGGTCGATTGTGGTTGGTAGGGTTCTCATTGTAAAACAATCCCAATGGTGGGGGTGAACTTATGGCTGTTTCCTTTTCTTCTCTTTTTCTCTTGCTTGAATTTTGTTCGACTGGCCAGCTTTTTCTTAGGATGTTGACATAGCATTCCCGGGCGGATTTCTGATCTCCATGTAGTCTGCCTACCGTTTCATCGTCTGCATCGAACTGGAGTTAGAGCTGATAGGTCGAAATGGCCGCTTTGATCCTGTTCAGCGCAGGTCGACCTATGATGATATTGTAAGGGAGGTCGATATCGACTACAAGGAAATTTATTGGCGGGCATCGTCCTTTCCCCTTGTCACTAAACCGGCTAGGTAGATTGATGACCCTAAGGGGGTGAACAGATTGGCCCCCAAATCCGACCAAGGGCTGGTCGATGGCCTTGACGTCCTTCTTTTCATACTTGAGCTTTTGCAGACACTCCCAGGTGATGATGTCCGCTGAACTTCCGCTGTCTATCAGAATTCGACCAACCCTGTCATTAGCCACTTTAAGTTCGATAACCAAATGATCATCATAGGGAGTTTGTATTTCTTTCGAACTTCTCTCCGAACACCATAGTGGGGGTGTCCGGCTTTTTCATTCTCTCACCATTTTTCAGGTGATATAGGTGATTCTTCCTCGAATTGCCTGTTAGGGCTCCTGAAGCGAAGCCCCCAGCTATGACTCCTACATAACCCTTAGTTTCATCACTCTTCGATTGTTTTTCTTTTCCTTTCTCTCTTCTTCGATCACCTTGGGGTTTGTTTAGGTATCTGTTCATTTTTCCTTCTTTAACTAACTTGTTTAGGGCTTTTTCAGCTCCCTACAGTCCTTGGTCGTATGACCGCATTCTCTATGGTATTCACACCATAGCTTCTTATCTCTTCGATAACTCGACGTCTTGATGGGGGTAGGTCGAGGCAACACAGACTTCTATTTAAAATCTAAGTATATCTCCCTTTGATTGACGTTGAAACGAGGGTCATGGCCCCCATCAGAGGGTCGATGTCTCTTTAGTCTCTCTTTTATGTCTTTTTGGCTTGATGGCTCAGTTTTCCGTTTGTTACTGCCTTCATCATGCATATTCTTGCAAATGTCCGACGCCTGGATATACTTCTGCGCCTGCCTCATTGCATCTGCTAAGGTGAGAGTCTCTCTCGTGGCAAGTTCAAACTTGAACTGCTCAGGATGGAGGCCATTCATTAAGGTCGTAACGACGACTCCATCTTGGAGGTCGGAGACCTTGAGGGACTCTTCGTTATATCGCTTGTTGTAGCAGCTTAGGCTTTCCCCTTTTTGTTGAGAAACCGACATTAAGTGCACACTGGTCTTTTGGTGGCGTTTAGCCGCTATGAAGTGCTGGGAGAATAGAGCCTCGAGGGCCAAAAAGCTGGTGATGATACCACAAGGTAGGCTAGTGAACCAATTAAGGGCCAACCCTTTGAGGGTGGTCGGGAAGTACCTACACCATGTTGCCTCACAGAATGTTTGCACGCTCATTTGTGCCTTGTATGCTGCCAAATGGTCAGCAGGATTAGTGGTTCCTGAGTAATGCTCAATCGAGGGGATCTTGACCTTGCCCGGGTTAGGGGTCTCCATGATATGTTGGCTAAAAGGTGATTTATGTGCCACAGTTGAACCAACTCGAAAACCTGATTCAGCTACCTCTTCGGGATCCTCGACGTGTTGCGGGACCACGATCTTCGAGCAACCAGTAACAAGTCCAAGGTCTTCGAGTTTCCGGTACCTGCAAAACCGAGCACCGTGAACTACTCTGGGGATGTTCCCAGGATCGGCTCTCTGATGCTTAAGTTAGATCTAATCTCAGAAGGTCAGAGAATAGTACAAGTAAATGCTTTGGAATGTGTGTCAAAACGTACCTGAATGATCAGATGAAAGTACTATTTATAGGTTGTACTGAGGTGATGTCATCTAGTGAAGATGATGATGTCATGAAAGCCTTTTTGTCAGGCCTGAAAGGTCCTTAGGGGGAAAATGGAAATTTTACCCCTAAGGGTATTTTAGTCATTTCACCGGTTAGGTGGGCAATGACTGGAATCAGGCCAAACAATAGCCAAGGATTTAAACCACCATTCACTACCTGGGGGTTTCACCTTCGAAGGCTCCTCAACCGGTGGTGCGGCGCTTTCCCTACCATTGCTTTTGTCTAGCTTTGATCACAAGCTTTGTGTAGCTTCTTTGGCAAGCTTCAATCTTCTCATTTTGGGTGTTTTTAATTTCTTGTTTTCTTTTCTAGTTTTTCTTTTAATTTAGATTTTTGTGTTATGCCTAAGATAGGAATACCTTAATGTAATCGTTGGATCTGTTTCAAAACAAAATTGGTGGAATGTTGTACTACATCGATCTCAAATCAAAATTTGTACTTTATGAGTTAGCTTAACAATGAAAAGTGGTCATAACATTCTCACATACTCTATCTAAATCTGTGTGTCAAACTTCTATGCAGCAAATAATTTGGGACAGAGGTAGTAGTTGAAATAACTAGTTGTTACTGTAACACCCCGTAATTTCACTATAAATTTCGCGTGTTAATTTATATGGTTTACATTGTTATTTATAAATCTAAATATAATTTCGTTTATAAAACTATATTCTATTAAATAAATGGTCGTATTTGAAACCGGAAAATATTTCGGTGGACAATGTATTGTGCATACGTACCTTATTTTCAAAATGAGTATAGTCGATGGACGTGTAATTATTTTACGATGTTCATAGTATTTATATTTTGTAAATTTGCTTAGCTTTACCTATTAAGCTAAATTATCTATAAGACTATTAATTTTCATTTAGACCGTTGCTTCTTAATTAACTTGTGTTCCTTGATTTAATTTTAAGTTTTTATTAATTGGTTTAGTTATATCATATTTTATTAAGCTTATATTTTATACGGTACAACTATCTATTACATTGCTCCGACAATTTGGTTTTGTAAAATAAGTTATAACTTAATGTTATTTATTTAAAGTTGAGCTTATTTTGATATATGAAAATGTGATCATACATTTTTTACTTTTACTATTATTATTATTATGTATAATTTCTGAGCTAGTCTTAGTTAGGCTAATATGTTGATTTAGTTTAATCGTCGTTTTTGCAGACCAACCATGTAACGAACTTAAGTCCACCACTTTTATTCCAATAGGGCCGAAAGGCTTCGCCATCTAGAGGCTTCTAGAAGACTCCAATAAATTGTCCATCCTTTGCTTTGTAACCATGAAAGGCTAAGAGTTGTGCCTCTTCATCCGCTCCATTAAACTCCCTCATTATACCCCATAATGATGACTATTAAGCCACCATTAACACTCTCCTTAATAACCTATTAAACCCCTCCCTTTTGCTGTCCCCTTCATCAGAAATTCATCACCCATTCTCTTCCCTTTTACCTTCCCACACGCCACTTTCAAAGTAAGAAAGGAAGAGGAAATGTCTTCCCGTTTTTCCCTGCACACCCTCACGAAAATGACAATCGCCGGAGGTCTAACTGTTGGATCGTTCTCAAATTTGGACAGCATGTTTATAACATCTAGGCCTTCACTTTGACCGGAGGAATTTTTAATCCAAGCTTTAGATCACCGGAAATCTGGGTCAGAACGTCACTGACTATTTTAGAGGACCCTAAAGTTGTTTAAGATGGAAATACTTTGCTAAATGGAGGAAAAGTCTTCAAGGGAGAAGAAGTTTTTGATGATCCGCATGTTTTCTAGGCTATTATATTATGTTTTGCGGCACTCCTCGCGAAGAATAAGGTAACTAGAGTTATTCTAGCACGTTAGGGAATAGGTAGTGATCTTAGGATGTTTAGATGCGCGTTGAGAACTTAGTATCATGTTTTAGGTGGAACTTTTAGTATAGTTGATTATTTTTTTCTTGTAGTTCCATGTTAGGTTTATTTTATTTGTTGTAATCTTTATGTATTTTAGAGTATGAAATGTTATGCCTTGTGATTGTTGATTTGTTGATGGTTTTGGTGTTGTTTTGGTTGAGGAATGATTCTTGGTGAACTGTTGTGTTGAGTTGTGTGTTGTGGTTTGAGTTGTAAATTCATGTTTTAGTTTTATTTTTCGTATATGTTGTTGTTGGTTTAGTCCTAGGGGCTGTGTACATGTCTTGGGTGATTTTGTTTTGTCGGAGAAAAGGGAGGAAGTGGCACGCAAGGACTCGCGGCTCGCGACCACAGTCGCGACTCACGACGGCCAGCTCGCGGCCCGCGACAGTCCTCGCGCCCCGCGACCGTCTCCTGTTCCCAGTTTGCTCGAGTTTCGTCTGTTGGTCTATTTATGTTTACAGCACGTTCTTTTGTCGTTTAAGCTTTATTTTGGTTATTAGAGAGCATGGCTAAGGATGGTTTTATTGGTTTCTAAGTACTTTTGTTAAGAGTTGGGTTAGGTTATGTTTGGGTAGTTTGAGTACCATTTTTCTTTGAACCATGTTGGGGTGTGATGAGTGAGTTGTCGACGTGGTTATGCTCGGGGGAAGAATTATGCTGCCCTTAGCATATCTTTGCCAAGAGTTATGTACGGGAAATATTATGAGTTATCGTAATAGCTTTCGTACCCAAACTCAGATGACGATTGGTTGATTTTGTGTATAGCATGATTATGTGTTTGAGTGTGTCTTCCTTTGGTGTGTTATGTGATTGTAAGTCTTGGATGTGTATGCTTTAATGTTGTGTTCGATAACCTTGGGCGGCATGGTCCAAAGGTTCACTCACGAGCGGCATGGTTCGTTGAGTATGCCATTCGGTAAGGGCGACATGGTCCTCGAATGTGCATTGCTATTCGGTAAGGGCGGCATGGTCCTCGAATAAGCATAGGTATTCTCATGGGCGGCATGGTCTATTGAGTCTACCGGCAGGCGGCATGGTCTGTTTTGGTTACTTAACCTTGGGCGGCATGGTCCATAGGTACTCACGGGCGGCATGGTCCGATGAGGACGTTATTCGGTACGGGCGGCATGGTCCTGGAATGCGTCGTTGCATTCCGGAAAGGGCGGGATGGTCCTCGGATATGCAAGGGTGGGCCCTTGGGCGGCATGGTCCATTGGGTCTATCTGGCAGACGGCATGGTCTGTTTGGTTGAATTGGATGTATGTGTTTTTGGTTGTGATTTGTGCTTTGTGATTAGGTGATTTTTCTTTTATTTCATTTCCGTTGTAGTAGCATGTTTAGAGTTGGATTTAAGCATGTTTGTCCTGTTGTTTGTGTTGTCTTAACGTTGTTTCTAGCTTCTTTAAGCTTATTACTTGTTTCCTATATTGGGCTGGGAGAACTGCTAGTTACTCCCCACTGATTGTGGAAGTTGTTGATATATTTGCATATGGCGATGCAGTTTAGAGTTGTTACGGTTTGGACTGGGATTGTGCGACTTAACCACGTGAGCTTGGATGTAGTCTTGGTAGTTGTGGACGAGCATTATAGCTCGGGGATTAGGACGAGCTTCATAGTTGGTCTTAAGTAGTTGTTTTACTTCTTTTAGACACTTGTTGACTCTTTGGATTTCGGCCATGTTTTGAGCCACAGTCTTAGTTTTGGATTCGTTACTAGCCTTGTTCTTTGGATCTTTTGGTTAAGGTTGAGGGTATGGGACCTCAATCCTTTTTATATAATATTTCAAGCTTTGTCGTCTTTTACTTCTTTTGTTAAAGCTTAGTATTGGTTTATCTCCGCTTTAGTAGTGGCATACCCGTCTTGATGGTATTTCCGCTACCATCAGTATCACTTTTAATCTTTTCTCTATTGGTTTTGGACGGGATGTTACAGTTACTATTATTGACTATCATGTGTGATATTGTGAACTCGCCTTATAATTATATTTATATTTTTTACTAATAAAAAGTGGAAGATATAGAAGGTCAAACGTGCTTTTGGAGACTGTGCAAATGAAAACATGATTTGTATTATGGGACAGATGGAGTGTAAAGCTAGAACGAACTGCATTGAATGAAGCCGAATTAAACTTAATTGGCCTGCGCTGATTGCAGCTGAACTAAAATGAACTAAAAATAAGTTGTAGTGAACACGCCTTATGTTTTAATATGATTCAATGAATTCAAAAGATTTTAAATTAGTTCTTATAATTCACATAAATTCGGTTTAGATAAGATATATGTCAAAGAGATAAGTTTTCAAAGGTTTCAATTGCTTATCAAATCTTTTTAACCTGTGATATACGTGATCATAAGTTTTTCAAAGTTAAAACTTGAAACAATTGAATGCTTAGGGTTTGTTGTGTTTGCCTGAAAAGATCGAAGTGAACAAAACTGAATTGAGATGAGTTGAGCTAAATTGAATTGAATAATGATAAAGAAAATTAGTTGTTATTAATTGACAAATAGTAACAGTAATAACAATTAATAAATAATGGTGAAAAGTAATGTTAATAATAATAACAAATAATAATTTTTTTATTAATATAATAATACCTAATAATATTTAGGAAAATTTGATTCTAATAATGCTACCTTTTGCCTGTTCGCAAATAATAATGAAACCTAATATTATTCTGGAATAATGCAACCTTTATACCCATTTATTTTAAACAGGTCAAAACCGGATAAAATCAATTCTAACTTGAAGAATAGGTTTAGTGGGACACGTGTCAACTTATAATTGGTTCTAATAAATTGATTTATAAAATAATTTTAAAATAAAAAGATAAAACAAAAAAATTCCCACCCCCTCTTTTTTTCCAAAAAAAATGTCTAATTTGTTTATCCCGGAGATTAACCGGGAATTGATCGATAAAGTCTTATCGACTGCAAATCCACCCGTTCTCTTCTTCGCAACTGTCAACTTCCGACCTTAAACTTCACAACATCACCGATTTCAATGGCTGCCACATTCTTCCTCCTTCCTACTCTTGATTCCCACCACCATTTTACTCGTCCATCCAAACTCACTCCCAAATCAAAGATTCAATCTTTCTCTTTCTCTTCTCCGAAACCACTCATTTCCTCCAAATCAAAATCCCCATTTACTTCTTTCTCCACTTCTCACTCATCTGACCATCCTTCATCTCCATATCCGATCGCCTATAATACCCAAAACTCATTAAAATTTGGACGTTTCTTAACCAATGAACCCAAACAACCCAACTCCTACCAAAAACCACCAACATCGCTCGAAACCCCCTATCACCGGTCGAAGATCGCTCAGATTGCTTCATGTGAAGAGAATGCGGTTTCTGGGTTGTTGAATTTGGTCAAAATTGGTGGGATTAGGTTGGAGAAGAGATTAGAGGAGTGGGTTTAGGGTTGTTTTTGATGGGTTGGGTGAGGTGGTTCATGCTGGGATTGATAAAGGTAAGAAAAGAGCTCAAAGTTTTGATGAAAATTCATGAAAATGGTGGTGGAGGAGGAAGAAAGTTGGTGTGGCAGTGGGCTGAGGTTGGAGAGAGAGGAAGAGGGTGAGGAAAACGGGTGGGTGGGATGGGTGGGTTTTTACGTTTTTTTTAATCTTTTTGTATTTTTAGTTTAGTTTATTTTTAATATTATTATTTAGAATTTAAAGTTTTAAATAAAATTTACCAATGGTTCTGTCACCGGTTATTTATCCTGTTTAAAATAAATGGGGTATAAAGGTTGCATTATCCCAGAATAATCAAAAGGTTGCATCGTGAATCGTCAAAAGGTTGCATTATTAGAAGCAATTTTTCCTAATATTTACTACCTTCATTCTTTAATAACCACTACATTTCTCATTTTACACTATTTACACATCTTTGTTTAACCAATTATAATGATTTATGCACAAGGATAAACATAGTAATGTGAGATCTTGTTAGATTCGTCTCGGTATATAGTTAATTAAAATCAACTTTCTATAATTTTTGCACAATCATAATTAGAGTTGTTAACATTCAAAGTTGTGCAATGTGAGGCGTGCAACTCTATATGTAGTGGTTAGTAAAGAATGGATGTAGTATATAATAATAATAACAATAAGAGTAATGACTAAAATAAATTGGATCATGTTAATGAAAATGGTCGCATAATAATTATAATCCCGAAATTATTAAATAACGGAGTTGAATTGAACTGAATAGAGTTAAACTGAACTGAACTGATGGGAGGTGAACTGAACAAAATGAAACTCAACTTAACTGAACTGGTTGGAGTTAAACTTAACTAAACTCAGCTGAATGGAATTGTAATAAATAATAAATAATAATTAAACAATAATAAATATATAAGTTGCTATTCTAGATCCTTCTTTTTTTCAATTTTGCATGGAAAAAGGTAGAATTACAGTCACCATCAGCCAGCCAATGAGCTTTCGCCTTTTGAGCAAGAAAATCAATCTAACTTTATTTAATCTATTATAATCCCCTATAGTCTCCAGTTCATCAACATATATCACACAACTTAGCCATAACAGCTTTAGCAGCAACTTCAACATTAGAGAAACATTCCCTATCAAGTTCTTTAAAAGGCATTTCAAGCTCTTAAGTTTTGAAACCAATTGAAACACATGGGTACCAGCAAAAGAAAGATCTTATTTCTCCTCAAAACCAAACTGTGAAATCTGTCTGAGTCACACCACATATTAAAAAATCTAAAATGTTTATACCTTTTAGTAATCTCTTTGTGCATCCTCACAATACAAGGACAATGGTCAAATATACCTTATGGCAAGAAGGCAACCTCGGTGAAAGGAAAACACACCTCCCAAGCATCATTAACAACACTCTATCTATTTTGGTAGCAACATAATCACCCTCCAATTTCTTATTAGACCAAGTGAAAAAGGACCAGTCATCACAGCATCATTTAAGCAACAACTATCCAAGCAATTCCTAAACTCCTCTACTTCACATATAGGAACAGGTTGGCCAATTCTCTCATTTAGATTCAAAACATCATTAATATCACCCATCACCACCCAAGGTTTGTTCATAACACCACCACTCATAAGTTCCTTCCAAAGAACCCTCTCTTCTCTTTATCATCATGTCCATATACCACACTCAAGCAAAACTGCAATCCAGAAGCTATGTGAACAACCTCAACCTCAACATAAACCATATGTTCTGCCACAACCTTCACATCAATATAGAAACAAGAGGGAAGCCACACCAACCAAATTCTACCTCCAGGATGAGATGAATAGATAGTGATAACAAACCAACTAGCACAAACTTTAGGGAAGACCTTTGCAAAATTACAAACCTTCACCTTAGTTTCAAGGAAACCAAATAGGCCAACACTTTGATTTTGAAGGAGTTTCCTAATATCAGAATGTTTCCAAGGACTATTGATAAGTAATAATAATAGTCTTAATATGATAATGAATAAATATATAACTACCAAAATAATTTTGAGCAAAATAATAAATTTGAGGGAATTAGAGAGGATGTTGTGGCCTTGCTAAAGCGGGTAGAAAACTTCTCTCAATGGCCCATATAGTATCTCAACTACCCACTAATTTTTGTAAATATTAAATTTTCTTAATATATAATAATAATAGTAATAATAATGAATAAATTTATAATTAGGAAAAAAAATTTAAGCAATAATAATACTAATGAAAACGCTTAAATAATAGATTGACTTGCAGTGAATTGAACTGAGTTGAACTAAGATAGAACTGAGTTGAAATAAACCCTGAGTTGAACGTTTAAATATATTTTTTGTCATCATAATAAAAAGGGGGAATATTGTTGGTTTCACTATTTTGATGATGACAAAAAATATATTTTTAGTATAGACTTTTATTAGTTTACTTATGGTTTATTTCATAGTTTTTAGACTTAGCATTTTCATAGGCTTTAATTTCATATAATTAATGTTATTTTTCTTAGTCAAATACTTAGGAATAATTAGTTATAACTTATAGAGAAATGGTTATGAGTTTAACCTAATTAAATTATTAAACCTAATTATTCTATGTACTTGATTTATATAAATCACTCGATTTATATATATATGGTTTTCTTTGAAATAATCCTAATTTCATGGAACATTAGTAAAATTAATTTCCATGATATTAGTTTTGTTAGTTTGTTAGCATTGTGCAGATTTCGATAAAGTCGATATACAAGCATCAAACAAACTACAGAAACGGATGTTACAATGGAGGAAATAAGATAAACACGGCAACCCTAAAATCCAGCGGGATCTGACTGACTACTAGTCAATTCCTAGATTTAAGGAAGCTCAACGAACCTCTTTATACTCAGCTTGACGATTAACTGCATGGAGATATGGTTGACTAGTGTTTGTTGATTATGTTAGAGACTTTCATGCGCACAAAGATCATCTTGAAGAGCAAATATTGGGCTAAGCTTGTGGACCCATAACCATTTTTATGAAGCAGAAACAGGCACAGAGAATCCTCTATATATATGAAGAAAAAACCTTATTAGAGGTTGAAAAACTTTGCTTCTCTACACGCATATGATATCTTAAGTTCATTCGGTTTTTATTTTCAATAGCATAAACCATTGTATTTATTTTCAAGTGATTGGGGAGAAAATAAATTTTGGAGTTTAAAGTTTCTGTAATCCAGAGTGAAAGAAAGAAAGAGAAAGAGAAGACTTCGAGTGAAGTCCAGCGAGAAAGTCGCAAGTTTAGGGAGAACAAGGTGACTTGGAACAGGGTCAAGTTCCTAGAGGAACTGAGTGAGAAGTGTTTATAATAGGTATTAATTCTATTATAAAAAAAAGGGCAGGGTTTCTTCCTAGAGAATTAAGGAAGTAAACCTTGTTAAAAATCTCTGTGAGTTCCTAGTTGTTTCTTTCTTTCTTTATTTAGCTTTTAGTTATTTATTTCCGCAAAAAGTTTTGGAATCCCCTCAACTACAATTTACCCTCCCCCCTCTTGTAGTTGATCTAGTGTTCATCCTAGGGTAACAATTGGTATCAGAGCATGTTCCTTCAGAATCAGTTAACAATGAGAAGGCAGTTCCTGGTAGATATGAAAACAAGGGGAGATAAGTTAGACGAAGGTTACTCAACCCAACGTCCACCCATGCTTAATGGCAAGCACTATATATACTGGAAGAATCGTATGGAAATCTTTATTAAGGCTGAAAATTATCAAGTTTTGAGAGTCATTGAAATAGGTGACTTTGAAGTTACTGAGAAGAATGACAAAGGCGAGCTGGTTCCTAAACCACTCGCAAAATATGACAAAGATGACATCGAAAAAATGGAGATGAACAACATGGCCAAGAAAATTCTTGATTATGATCTTGGTCCTCATGAGTACAATAGAGTCATGGGATGCAAGACTGCCAAGCAGATGTGGGAACTTCTTCAAGTTACACATGAAGGAACAAGCGAAGTCAAAAAGATCAAAGATAGACATGCTCATGCACATATATGAGTTATTTCAAATGAAACTTAAAGAGTCAGTTCATGATATGCTTAGCAGATTCTCAAACATCATCAATGAACTTGACTCTCTAGAAAAGTTTATCATTCCAGAGGAACAAGTACGAAAGGTTCTAAGGAGTCTTCGGCAGGATGACAAATGGAGGACCAAGGTGATAGCTATACAAGAAACAAAGGATTTCATCAAGTTTAATAATGAAAAACTTGCTGGATCCTTGATAACCAATGAGCTACATCTAGCAACTCATGAATCTGATCCTAGTACACCTAAGGCCTTGGCCCTCAAGACTGAGGAACATGATGAATCAGGAACTGATGATGATGACGAAGCAACATTGATAGTAAAGAGATTCAAGAAGTTCTTCAACAACACAAGAAAATCCTCAAAGCTAAGTTGTCATAAGTGTGGAAGTGTTGATCACTTCATAAAGGAATGTCCTCATCGGGAGAACAAGAAGGGAAAAGGAAAATATAAGGGCAAGGAACAACAAAGGCCTTTCTCAAATAGAAAAATGAGAAAAGCTATGGTAGCAGCCTAGGGAGAATCAGACTCTGACGAGGAGCAGGATCAGCCTGAAGAAGAATCAGCACATCTATGTCTCATGGCAAAGAAAGATGATGAAGTGGACTTGCCAAGCAACAAGGTATGGTTTAATGTTATTGATGATGATTTAATTGGACTTAAAAAGGACCAACTTATTAAAATGCTTTTAGAAACTTTAGAGAAGTATAAGGCAATCTCTGTAAGAGAAGAAACAATGGAAAGGCCTTGCTAGTTGCCAAAGAACATTCAAAATGGTTTATAAAAATGAACTCAGAAATTGAGGAAAAGTTCTTTGAACTTGTAGATAAAAACCGATGTTTTCAAGAAGCATATGAAAAGGTTAAAAATGATAATTACTTCTTGAACATGGAATTGGCAGAATTGAAACTAGTTGTTTCTGAAGGATCCAGTTCCTCCACAAGTACCAGTACTGATTTTGAAAAATTGAAGTCTGAGCATAAATCCTGTTTTAAATGAAAATCTGGTACTTAAAAGAAAATTGGAATCTTCTGGGAATACACTTCCTGATCTCATTAGTTCGATACAAAAGTATCAAAATGAAGGAACAAGTGCACTATGTTTCAAACATAAAAGGAAAAACAAAAAGAAGAAATATGTGGATTTGCCAAGCCATAAAATATGCTCTTACTGTGGGAACAGTGGACACTTAGTATCTGACTATTCATCCAGAGAGGAACATATTGAAATGAAATCTCGCTTAGCTAAGCAAGAGTGAAAGATTAGAAGGAACTCAAATTCGACAGAGGAACCCAAGTCTGACTGGTTTCCTACTACTGACTGATTTTTGTAGGTGCAGACGAAGGTGAGGGGGAACAACATGTGGTACCTCGATAGCGGTTGTTCTAAGCACATGACAAGAGACAAAGAAAAATTTCTCTCACTTTCAGTCTATGAAGAAGGAACTGTGACTTTTAGAGATAACCTTACAGGTAATATTGTAGCTATAGGCAAGGTAGAGAAATCTCTGTCACATCCCATAGACAATGTATTTTAGTCGAGGGTTTGAAACATAATTTACTTAGTATTTCTCAATTTTGTGACAAAGGGAATAATGTGATGTTTACTAATGAATGTTGTTTAGTTAGTGATGTCAGTACAGGAACCAAGATACTGGAAGGAACAAGGAAAGGAAATACTTATATTGTTGACCTGAACCTAGTTCCCAGGAACAACCCGACTTGTTTATGTGTACAAGAAGACAACTAATTCCTTTGGCATAAAAGGTGTAGTCATGCAAGCATTACACTACTTCATAAGCTAAGTGGTGTCTCCCAACAACCAAAATACCTAATCATGGATTTTGTGGAGCATATGTAAAAGGAAAATCAAGTCAGATCCTCATTCAAATCCAAGAAAATGGTAAGTACACAAAGTCCACTTGAGTTGATACACATGGACTTGTATGGTCCTGTACATGTCCAAAGTTGATCAGGTAAGAGATATGTATTGGTTATTGTTGACGATTTTTCTAGATGAACTTGGGTTATTTTTCTTCATAGCAAAGATGAAACATTTGATGAATTTGTAACTTTTGCTAAGAAAGTTCAAAGGGTCAGTGGTTTTAAATTGAAACACTTGAGATTTGACCATGGTACTGAGTTTAAAAACTCCAAGTTTGAAGTTTTTTTTGTAGCAATGAAGGATTAGATCACCACTTCACTACTCATAGGCCACCACAACAGAATGGTGTGGTTGAACGGAAGAACAGGACTTGGAGGACATGGCTAGGACAATGCTTATAGATAGCAACCTTCCAAAGAATTTTGGGCAGAAATAGTGAACACAAATTGCTACATCATCAATAGGGTCATGCTTAGACCCATCACCTTGAAAACTCATTTTGAGCTTCTCAAAGGAAGAAAACCCAACATTTCTTACTTTCGAGTCTTTGGATGTAGATGCTTTATTTGTACACAACAATGGTAAAGATAGTCTAGGAAAATTTGATGCTAGAAGTGATGAAACGATTTTTACACTACAACAAAAAGGAGCTTTCGTGGCGATTATTTTGGTCTTTCGTGGCGAATATATTTGCCGCGAAAACCTTTAGGATCAAATGACTATTCGTCACGAGATCCATTGTCTCTATAGCATATCGAAGCGATTTTCACAATCGCTGGGGTAGGCGAACAAAATTGCCGCGAAAGGCTTTTAGCTATACCAGCGATTATTGTGGCGATTATAATTATCACTATTTCCCTATTTTGCTTTACCTCCATGTGGCTTTAACATCAATTGTAATCACCACTATTTTCAATAGGCGACGATTGTTATTGCTACTAAAGACAATGATCTAGCTTTACTATTACTATTGTGCCATTACAATTGCCATGCAAAAGATAATTGCCATTTCTTTTATTCTATTGTGTCAATTACAATTGCCTCGAAAGAGAATATTAACAAATGACTATTATCTTGTATCGATTACAGTTGCCACTTAAAGTGCTATACATTTAGATAAATAATCACAATTATATTGCCAATACAAAAATGTACACATATATCATATTTTCCTTGCTAAACATATATTTTATTATAACTTCAAAGTTAACAAAATTTACATTAACAATCCTTGTATCAAAAGGGAGTCTAGTATCTCCATAATCATATAAGCAATTACGTACAAACCAAATGTTACTTAAAAAAAGGAAAAAAAAATCTTCCTAATAGCTTCATATGTTCACCAAAAAATCTCCTACAATGCTCTCCAAGTCTAGTACCTGCCAAAAACAAAGAAAACAAAAGCTAAAAAATATTGAAGTACAATTTCATTTTATGGCTATTAAAAGAGCATTTAATTCGTTTTGCAAAACCATACTTTACCAAGATGCCCAAAAAATTCAAGGTAAGACGCCATTATAGCTTCTCCATCCTTGAGTCAAAGGCTCATCATCCTATAAATTACATCTGTAATTTATTAATACTACGCAATAAAAATTTCAAATTAACATAGATTATTCAAGAAAACAATAACATTCGGATTGATAGTCCCAACCCCATCCACATAATGAACCAGATAGGCAATGAAAGAAATGCAAGCAGGTATCTAATCACAGAAACACAATCAAATCTGATAGAAGGAGAATATAAATCAAGAGTTAAAGCTTAATCATTCTACTACATTGTAATAGCATTGATCTCAGTTCGTTGCTAGCCTTCATAATCCTTGTATTTAGGCTTTTATAGATCACTAAAAACCACTATACAAAAGACGAGTCTAAAATTTAGCAACACCTCCCCATATATAGAACACTCCCCAATGGAGAAATAATTCAAAATAAAAGGAAAAGATTGATGGAGAAAACCAAACGCTATTAACCCATAACTAGAGGAAGACATCAATTTAGCAGCATTGTTCCAGTCCAACTACATATTGTTTGGTCATTTATTATGTCCATAATGGGCATACATAGGTGGATTAGATGGAGAAAAGCTGAGCTTAGACAACTGGCTCAAAGGAAGATACTACTGAGATCTGTAATGCAACTCTGGTATACCCTTTGTTGCACCATGATATAACTCTGGTCCAAAAATAGTAACACAAACATTGCAATAATTAAATAATAATTCACCTACTCTTTTTTCCTCTATCTCATGTGTTTCTCCCAACTGTTCCTTTGGAAAATGAGACTAAAGGGTTGCTATCTAAGAGAAGGAGCCAAAGAGGGAAATTATGACGAATGCAATGTCTGTCACTTTCAAGTGAAAATTTGCATAGACTAACCAATTAATAAAAAGAGTGTGTATGTATTGTGGTCAAAGAGTGGGTTCAATGAATAATGAGTAGAAATAATATTACCTATGTGTTTCGGTGCTGCTAGCAGTAACATGAATTAAATAGGAATGGAAGCCCCTTGTTGCTGTAGTCATGATGCAACCCACAGTGCATGGACAGAGATTTAGAGATTGAAATAACAAGAGTGAGAAGGAAAGTAGCTAGTTTTGTTACATTTTCTATTGTGAAATTCTTCCTTAAAGGAAAGGGGCTTATATAGGCAGTAGTAATACATACGCGCCAAGAAAAAGATAATGGGAAGAGAAAGTGGAATATTAGAAAATAACCACTTAAGATATAATAGACATAATTAACAGCTTTCCTAGTTATCGATAAGATGGCTAAATCAGTTTTAAGGTCGATGACCTTGGGCAATCACATATTGTGCCAGAGAAGGACACAATTGATGAAGTTCGTGAACCTACAGGTTGTTTAACAGGCTGACGACATGAAAAATTTAGCAAATGAACCTATATCTGTTGTACAAGATCATAAACTAAGATGAGCACACCTACATCTTCCCCAAAATCTGATGTATAGCATATGGAAAACACATTGAAAACACAAGTCTTAAGACCTGTTTCTCCATCTCAAACCTGAAAACCTGCATAACAATAGACCTTATAGTAGCATCATAATCAGTAGTTAACGACACAGGGTGCTTCCCTGACATAGCTTCCAACCACGTATCAAACAAGCACATCGAAACAACACAGGTATACAATACCTTCCCCATATATGGAACACCTCAATGGAGAAATAATTATATAAGAGGAAAAGGTTGATGGAGAAAACCAATCACTATAACCCCCATAAGTAGAGGAAGCCATCAGTTGAGCAACACTATACCAATTATAACTAAACATAATGGCTTGTCATGTTACTAACTATAAATTGCAACATATCCAATTCAAGGGATAAGTTTTACCACCTCTAAAGTTGGCACAATATGTTCAGGGACAACAGCTCCAAGGAGGTATTTGCTCTTAAGGAGAAAGTAAAGCAGCTCAAGGTGATATTTCTAACTAAATATCAAATATCACGCAGCCCATTGCCCCAAGAACAACACGACACCAATAGCACCAAGAAATCAGAACAACACAACACCAGTAGGCTAGCAAGGAGAACAACAAAACATCAACTATATGTTTTTAAGGTATAAGAAGTTCGCTTGCAGCTTGGAAATCGTTTGTAAGATTTGGATCAACTATCTTAGTGCTTGTCTGGATCCATGGAAATAAAATAAAATCATCATATGGGTCAGAAAAGCATCTACACGCAAGTGTGCGCATCTAGGACTAACTTTTATAACATAAGGTCAAATAAACCACAAAAAGGTAGACATACTTGAAGGAGATAATCATTTTAACAATGAGAGTAGGAAAAGTCAACTTACATTAGCATTACTGTCATTGTGAACAAAAAGACAATGCTAGTGAAAAAAGCAAGAAACTTCTACATTTTCGTCGCATTTTCGTCAGGTTAAAGATATTGCTCCAGCCAATCTGTAACTTGAAGCTTAACAACAAATTAGGAAAATTTTTACAGTACAACCCTGACTTTGGGTGAATTTGAAGAACAAAGATAGCCATTTTACCTTTTTTATATGCCTTGTGACACTGCTTAATGAGCAGATGCTGTCCGTGGAAAGATACTAAAGAAGATCGACGATTGAATCAAACGCGAGTTAGGGCCGTGAAAGAAGAACATTAACCACCTTCGATTCGAGAAAAGGGTGAAGCGTTCTGAATAGTTAGTAGTTGAGTAATAACGACACCCCAAATTGAAAGATGTAGATATTTAGGGTTTTTTTACAAAAGTTAAAGCATGATATTGTGGGAGCTTTTGACTACTTAACTCTTCCATTGTGTTTTAACGACTTTTTTTCTCACTCTTTGTTCTAAGGTTTTCATTATTAGTGTTATCAACTTAAAATTTGATCTTACTACTCTGGCATGCACGTGAACGAAGGGATATAACAATTCATGATCTTGCTAGCAAACTAATTGTAGAAAAATATCTTAAAGCTACTCCAACTTAATGACCTGCTTATTATGTAATGCTACAATTTAATATTTACCTGAGATAACAGGTGAACACAACAGATATTGAGCTGCCACTCCACCATTGCTAAAAACAGTGGTGAGATGAAGTACATCAAGATTGAATATAAGATTTGAGGAGGTAAAGACAAGAGTAAACGAGAAGTTGCTTACCGAAAAAGACCGGAAGCAATTTATTCCAACAAAAAGGAAGCTAATGTAAGTGTGCAGTTGTTTTCACTAATTGTGGGAACTGAACAGATGATGTTTAAATCAAATAATGACAAAAAAAATTAAGGGTTATGATGTTAAATGCCAATAAGAGATGGATACCATGTTCATTCGGTGAGCTAGCGGAAATTATGGCCGTAAGGCTTCCCTTGTTTGATTATCCAATTCCTAGCAGTTAAAAATGAATCCATGTTCAAAATAAATTGAATATCAAAATAGTTCAGCAAAATTTAACCAACTACTACCATTACTACCAAAAAAGACATTTTAGATTGAGAGAGAAAAGACAACCATAAGTTTGCAGAAGATGAAGGTTGTTAAATAACCAAACTTATAAAAGGGTTTGTCTTCCTCCTACCTCTTCAATCTCCAAACCCAAAAAATCTACAACAGAAAACTAAATGACCCCTTAGCATCCTCATTCAAACTAAAAACACAACTAAAAAAGGAGATGTAACCTAGACCAACAAAGCAGCATCAAAACCAAAAATTAAACTACTCAAGCAATCATGGGCTTACAAATCATTTGTGTTAACCTACTGAAGGATGATGAAAGCTTAAGTAATCATGAGCAACAATTCTAATCGTGCTAAAAAGTTGTTGTTCTTGTTGTACATAGGAATTTCAATAAACAACTCCATAATCCAAAAGACAAACACAGCCCCATAATGTATATTATGTAATACATAGGAATGTACATAGCCCCCATAATGTATATTATATAATACATAATTACACATGAAGCAGCACATCTCTATTGTTTCTAGAGCTAGACAACATCAACATAGCACGAGAGTAACAAAAAAAAATCATGAATTAAGTAATAAAGTTTAAATTATCATGCTTGTGCTTCTGGAATTCGACAGACTATAAGAATTCATATCAGTCAATGTGTTCAACCCAAACTACCAAGTCTTATCGAAAATCAAGAATTAATCAATAATTTGGGAAATTAAGTTTTAAATGAAGGATGTTAAATTCAGCCGTCGAGAGATGCTCCGGCTCACCAGTGAGGGTGACAAAACGATACGGCAGTCGATCCTGGTGGCGGCAGTGCGGCAGAATTCGTGCGGTGGCTTGGTTTGCTGTTCGTGCAGAATGAGAAATTGGAGGGGGAATTTGATAATCACAGAGAGGCGTTGAATACGACGCCATTGATGGGTTGCTTCAGTTTTCATGATTGCAATTCAATCACGAATTACAGATGCTTATCAACTGATTCACACAGGTTCCTCATACTTCCCAACTTCTATAGTATAACCCTAAAAATCGAAAGCAAATGCAATAGGGAGTATAACAAAGATTGATAGAGAAATTTGATAGAACTATGAAGGTGGAGTCATACAATTGAAGTACTTCAGAAGTAGTAGCGTGAAACCTGAAAGGAGGAGGAGTGATAGAATTATGAAGCTCGCCGAACTCCTTCCTCGCATCAACAACGAAGGCGAATTTGAAAATTTCAAGATGATAGACGAAATATGAAGACATTTGGTTGGTTCAATTCAGTTCTATGAATTCAAAGCGGCTAAGAATGAAATGGGGTGAAAAATCGAAACTGAATTTTGAAGGGGCGGTGGATTGGAATGATTTGAGCCAAAATTTTGTAGAGTATGCCGCCTAAATGTATATTAGAATTTAGGATTTGCATTTTCTACAAGCTTTTGTATTAATTTTTAATAGCTACAGTAGACTTAGTTATTT
Source organism: Patellifolia procumbens (assembly GCA_947645195.1). NCBI lineage: Eukaryota > Viridiplantae > Streptophyta > Magnoliopsida > Caryophyllales > Amaranthaceae > Patellifolia > Patellifolia procumbens. The sequence continues at coordinate 31,212 of CANSGD010000804.1, forward strand.
AAGTTTTTTTTTAATTTATTGCAGCAAATTGTTAATTGATGCAAAAAAATTGCCACTAAAGCCTTTAATTGTTGTAGTGTTATAGGATATGCTTTAATAGTAAAGCATATAGAGTCTATAACAAAAGAACAATGTGTGTTGAGGAAAGTGTCCATGTTATCTTCGATGAAACTAACACTCTGCAGGAACCATATTATGATAATGACTTTGCAATTGGATTGACTCGTCGTGAAAAGTCAATCAACCTTGATGAGGAACTAACACCTGCAGGTACTGATAGAAAGCATATTCCTAAAGAGGAAATGGTTGTTCCTGATCCTGATCCTCAAGGGGAACAGGCAGATGAAGGAACACAGGTAGAAGAATTGCATCCAGAGAATGAAGCAACTGATGAACCTCAAGCTGAAGGAACAGGAACAAGGAGGTTTGAGCCAAAACCTTGGAAGACCCAGCACTACAACAAATTTCTTTTCTAGTGGGATTTGTTTAGTGGCATTTTAATAAATGCCACCATATATATCCTTTAAGCGACATTTTTAGCGGCATTTAACTTAAATGCCGGCCAAACACCCAATTTTCATTTGGTGCTTCACCCTGAACATGTGGCGCCTAAGTTTGGGACAAAACAAAAAATATCATCCCAAAACTCAAAAGAAAATGAAAACACACTTAACTCCAAACACACTCTCTCTCCTCTTCGGCTCTTCGTCTCCCTCATACTGCTGAAACCGTCACTTCTCTTCATCTCTGCGACGCAACAAAGAAGCAGCTGGGATTTTGGGTCTGCAATTTTGGGTTTGGTAAGTGAACCTTCTATCTAGTTATTCAATCAATTTACTTGAATTTGGGGGTTTCTCTATGTTTTCCCCAATTCCTTGCAATTTACTTCCATTCCTCCTGAAATTGTATGTTCTTTGTTAGGTTTAGATCGATTAGTACTCAATCAAGTGAAAATTGGGGGGGTTCGTTCATAAACTATGTTTGTGAGCGATATTCCTTTGTCTTCCATTTTGAGATAAGAGGTTTAGTCGAGCAGAGTAGCACACTCACAGAATCGCCTCGTGTTGGCCGTTGCCCATCTTTTACTTCCGACGAGCAAACCTCTCTGTCCACCGCACTGAAGCCTACCTCAATCAAGAGAAAATTGGGGGTTTCGTCCATAAACTTCGAACTTGCTGTAAGCCTGCCTCTGCCCCGTTGCTGCTGACTTTCAATTTTGTTATTTGTGTTTTTCTGTATATTTATTTTGTTATATTTTATATTAGAAATTAAAGAATTACTTTTATATAATGCTCATATTTGGATGTTGTTGAATTAATTGTTTAAATTTGGTGAATTAAGTGAGTTATGGCTTAAATTTTTAAGTTCATCTTAAGGCTTTTGTTATAACTAAAGGTTTTAGCTCGCTCATACTTGATAAACCTCGTCTTATTTCTCTCTTTAAGCTGATTTAATAAGCTAAACCGAAGCTCATAAAGCCAAAACTGCAAAGACTATATATAAGACATACACTATAATTTGCTTGACATTTTCTTTTCAATCTCCTGATGATTTTGGGGCCTTATTAGGCATGCTTGACAAGTTTTTGCATCTCCATTTGTCATATCCGTTGAAATTGCTCTGTTCATTTTTTTATGTCACTGTTAGATAGGCTGTGTTGGGTACATTGTTCTGCAAATGAAATGATCGAGGGTAAATATAATAATCTTATGGAGAAATCTATACTTTTAGTGTTGAATAGACAATGATTTACATTTTTATCAACTCCATGATTTAAGCATTTTCCAATTTGTTTGGAGATAAGAAATGGTATGAGGGTCTCATCTCAATTATGGAAGTCATGCATAGAATCATGGTGTTATGATTAGCTTAGACTATTGAACACACAATTTTCTTTTGATGTTAAATCTATATCGATCCTTTGTGTAGGTGGGTATGGGTGTTATGAGGAGGGTGGGGTACTGTGTAGGCGGGTATGGGTGTTATGAGGCGGGTGGGGTACTAGATTGTGTTGGACGTGCCACGTGGGTACATGTCTAAGTGTTTCAACACTCCTATAGCTTGGTTTCAATTAGTAGAGTACGGCTACAGAATTTGGAAGGGCCAAAGTCACTACTCAAATTTTATAGATTTTGGTTTGCTAATGTTTAGCAGAATTTAAAGGTGTGGAAAATTTTCATTTTTTATTAAAAATAACAGTATATCTTAATTACATAAGTGTTGTATAATTAACGACTTCAAACAGGCATTAGTCATTGCTACATTTGATTTTAGATTGTTTTGAAAGAATTCATTTATAATACGATGTTTATCCTTTGCTATGTTCTACAGTGGTGTCATACTTTTTGGTCGAGTTGCATTATTCTATAAACTTATGCCTATTTGATCTTGTTGCTTTCAATCCATTGTAGATTACTAGCATTAAACAAGCCCGGCAATCCAGCAACAAATCATCAATTATACAATAGCGACAACAAGTACACACTAGCTACACCAACTACATAGGAGCAACAACAAGTACACGGCGAGTTAGGCACTACAACCTTTGATTCGGGCGACGGTAAATATTTGCTACTATGGACTCTGAGTCTTATTCATATCTCCTTGGTTTGAACTTTGAAGAGCAATTTTTAATTCATTTTGGTGATCAATATGTATTTATTGGTGTTGTTTCCTATGTTTGTGTATTGTGCTCAATATGCTTGTGTATTGTGCTTTTAATGATTGACTCTTGTATGCATCTGTAATCCGTGCATAGGTTTCTAATGTTGTTAGTCTAGTTTTCTTTTTTTAATGTTAAATAAAAGTTAGGTGAAACACATTGTCTATGTAACTCTTGTTAAATTTTATTGTGTTCTCAGAATAATGGATCGTAGAAAGCGAAAATGGATGGTTAGCGATAGGCGAGATGAATACTTGTGTGGGGTTAATGAATTTTTAGACTTCGCTTTTAGAAATGCCGAGGATAAGAAAGTTCCATGTCCATGCACTAAATGTGTTAATCGCTTGCATAGGGGTAGGGAATAGATTTTTGACCATTTAGTGATCAATCGGATGATGAATGGTTATGATATTTGGTACTGTCATGGAGAAGCACTATCCCCATCAATTCGAGAAAGGACTGTGAATGATTTTCAGGAAGATCTTGACAATGGTAATGCTGGTAGTGAAGATATGATGGCTATGTTATGTGATATTTTCCGTATGTCTGATCAAGGACAAACCACAGGGAAAATCAACACCAGAACCCAATTTAGGAGAATTTGTGATAGAAAATCAACAAGCTCATCCTGATCCCTGAGAGAAGTTTGATAATTTGATTAAGGATGTGGATAAAGAATTTTATTTAGGGTGTAAAAAGTTTAATCGATTATCTTTTTTACTGCATCTGTACAATATTAAATGTCGTTTTGGTTGGTCAAATACTTCATTTGATATGTTACTAAAACTTTTGAAAAGTGCATTGCCCGAAGGTGAGACTTTACCCCATTCTTTAAATGAGTCACAAAAAGTTGTCGAGGGTTTAGGTCTCACTTATGAAAAAATAGATGCATGTCCCAATGATTGCATGTTATTTTGGAAGGAGAATGTGGATGTCGAGGAGTGTCACATATGCCATGCTTCTAGATGGAAGGAGGATGATAAGCAAACTGATAATGTCATGACAACTTTAGAAAAGAAAAAAAAGAAGCGTATCCCTGCCAAAGTGTTACGTTATTTTTCTTTAAAACCAAGGCTGCAAAGATTGTTCATGTCATCCAAAACATCAAATTATATGATATGGCATGAAAGAGAATGCAAGAAGAAAGATGGTATTATGAGGCACCCTGCTGATTCTGAAGCTTGGAAGAGCTTTGACAAACAATTTCGTGAATTTGGGGATGAGCCTCGCAATGTGAGATTAGGGCTTGCAACATATGGTTTTAATCCATTTGGTAGAATGGATAGTAGGCATAGTGTTTGGCCTGTCATATTAATACCTTATAACCTACCCCCATGGTTGTGCATGAAAAAGAATATTTCATCTTGTCCTTAATCATTCCCGGTCCTAGAACTCCTGGTAACGATATTGATGTGTATTTGCAACCCCTTATCGATGAATTAGTTGAATTGTGGGAGAAAGGTGTACCTACTTATGATGCCTCTAGTGGACAAGTTTTTCAAATGCATGCTGCACTTCATTGGACAATTAATGATTTTCCTGCATTAGGCAATTTATCTGGTTGGAACATATATAGTAAACATGCTTGTCCCTCCTGCAATACCAACTTTTCTGCAAAGAGATTAAAACATGGCCGAAAATTTTGTTTTATGGACCATCAACGATTTTTGGATGATATTAATGCGGCTAAACCAACATCTGGATCACAAGTATTAGAGCAACTGAAAAATATTGATTTCACTTTGGGCAAATTAAGTGATCCACCTGGTGGTGTTGCACCCTATACATGGAAGAAAAAGAGCACGTTTTTTAGACTACCTTATTGGGAGTTTAATCTTGTACGTCATAATCTTGATGTGATGCATGTAGAAAAAAATGTGTGTGACAATGTTGTTTATACAATGCTTAACACGGATGAAAAGTCAAAGGATAATCTACGGGCTAGGCGTGACCTCAAACATTTTCGAATTAGGAAAAAGTTATGGCCCCAACGACGCGGATCCGGAAGGTTATTTCTGCCCTCTGCTTGTTTCATTTAAGTAAGGAGGGTAAAAAGTTTTTCTTTGAAATTTTGGAAAAGGTGAAGTTTCCTGATGTATATGCATCTAATATAGCACGTTGTATTCAAAACCGACGCACACTAAGTGGATTAAAAATTCATGGTTGTCATGTTCTTATGCAATGTCTTCTTCCCGTTGCGTTGAGGGGCAATGTAAATGACAAAGTGGCTTCTGTTATAATTAAATTATGTGGTGTGTTTCAAGTTTTGTGTGGAAAAACGCTTCATGTTTCCGAACTTGAGAAGCTTGAGCAGAAGGTTTCCAAAATTCTTTGTTGTTTGGAGAAAATATTTGTTCCGTCATTTTTCACAATCATGGTACATTTGGTCATGCACCTAGTTCATGAAGCTAAAGTTGCGGGGCCGGTGCATTATCGATGGATGTATCCAATCGAGAGGTATACTCATTTTGCATTTTTTTCTTATTTATATTGTTTTTATTTGTGATATACTCATTCAAGTAATGTTACTTATTCTTGCTTAAGGTATCTTAAAACCTTGAAGTCATATGTACGCAACCGAGCACGGCCAGAGGGTTGTATAGCACAAGCATATCTTGCCGAAGAATGCCTTGTATTTTGTTCAAGGTACTTAAATGAGATTTATCCACGTAATAAGGGTCGTAATAATGCCAATGAAAATGAAAACCCCAGAGATGAAGCTACTGAAAATGGAATATCCACCGAAAATGGAGAAGCCACTGAAAAGGGGCAGAGTCTCTTTGCACCTGAAGGTAAACCATTTGGGGGCATCCAAGGGTTCAAAATGGAGGAAAATATGTGGAAACAAGCGCATCAATATGTGCTTTTCAATTGCGAAGATGCAAATCTTGATCTTTTTAAGAAGTAAGTTATGAAAATGACAAAAGTACTTGTTAAAGTAACACTATTGCTGCAAACCTAATTACATATGTTTTAATCTTTTAGAGAACATATTGCTCACATTAGTAGAATTACACGGCGAAGACGTCTATCACAACATGAGAAGGAACGGATGCATAGTGAAGGATTTAGTGATTGGCTCCTAAATTATGTCTGTAATTTTACTGTTTTTTGTTTTGGTATGAAACTGATATTATAAAATGCTATACATGCTGAGATTATATACTAATGTTTTTAAATTTGAATCTAGGTGAACAATGCTGAGAATGAAACCGATGAGCGAATTTCAAAGGAAATCAAAGCACTTGCACGTGGCCCAAACTACATTGCAAGAAGATTTAAAGCGTTCGATGTGAACAATGGGTATCAATTTAGAACCAAACATTCTGAGAAAAATATGAATACTCAGAATTGTGGGGTTATGGTTGTGGCGAAGACACAAAGCTATGCTAGTTCGCGTGACACAAGACCAAGACTTGCAGATGTAGCATATTATGGTTGTGTAACTGATATTTTGGAGTTAGATTATTTTGGAGATTTAAAAGTTGTATTATTTGGTTGTGAGTGGGTTGATGTTGTCCAAAGGAAAGGGATTAAGAAAGATGGATTAGGTTTCAAGCTAGTTAGCTTCAAGAATTTAATACACACCGGTGAAAGAGTAAATGATGAGCCGTTTGTCTTTCCATCTCAAGTTCAACAAGTTGTCTACACTCAAGATCCTAGAGACCCTGATTGGTGTGTTCCCCTGCCAATGAAACCTAGAGATATATATGATATTGGAGATGACGATTTTGAAGATACTATTGTCACTTTCTCAAGTGTTGAATCTGACATGATTGGTTTAAATAGAGATATAGCAGCGGAAATTGAGAATCTTTCGACACTTGTTTTAGAAGGGACATATGTGGATGATGATAATCTAGAAGATGATGACATGGAAATGGAGTCTTAGAAAACATATTTAGATTTTATAGTTCTAAAGGTCGAGCTGATGTAATATCATTGCACTTTTGATGAATCGATAATGCAATTAAACTGTGACCTTTTTGGCTCATTGTGTGCTGAAGTTGTTGGTGAATATTTGTAACGTGGTTGTTTGTTATGCGTAAATGTGATATGTACTTAGTGTAATAATTTCATATTATGATACATTTTTCTATTATCTAATATTTTCATTTGAGTATCTATAGGGTTCAATGGGACGAAGAAAAAGGCTTCGCATGGTCAACATTCATGGAGATTAAGATTTAGAGATGGAAGAAAGTGGTTTCCGTGATGATTCAACTATTCAAACGCCAACAAGAGCGGCTTCACCTGGTGACGATGTTATTGACATGACCTTGGAGAATGAAAATGTTGAGGGTAAGTTTCATCGATTGATGATAGATTAGATACATTCATAAGTAGTATAATAAGAGCTTCACTGTAGAAAATCATGACTATTATTTTGAATTCAATAAGCCAATGGCCTTATAATTTATAACTTCAAATACATTATAGATGTTACAAATCAAATTGAAAAGCTAATATATTGATTTCTTATAGAGTTTTTCCCTTTCCTTACAAGCTAAATTGTGCGATATTGATGCTTTTAGGAGCTATTTATGCTAACTATTTCGATATAGTTATGGTTTGTGTGTTCTATTTCATTTTGCAGGTTTTAGGGAAAAACTCCCTATTTACTTGATGTTTTGAGCACCACGCTGTAGCGGAAGGTTATGAGGCATCTTAGCGGTCTCGAGATGGTACTCGGACCCCGTTGTGAAGAAGAATTGTCAAGGACTTGACGTCTGAAGCCCAGCCAAAAGCTAGATTGAAAGAAGCTTCGTCCGATCGGGTACGAGTAATTTGGCCAACACTTGAGATTTTCCACTCGATCGGGCGGCCTTGCCCGATCGCATCGGACGGAGCAATACTTAGCCAATTCTTGCTGTTTCTCTGAGAGCTGAAGAAGACATCCACCCGATGACATCGGGTGGTCTTGCCCAATCGGGTGCTGGGGTTGCGGCCCCAATCGGGTGAAGGTTGCCCGATCTCATCGGGTGAAGACATATTTTGTGCTGCTGGAAGTTTGTTCCCAGACCCGATCGGGCGGCCCTTTTCCCGATCGGGTGGACGACACGGGTGACGCGATTTTGCGTCTTTTCCCACTCTATCTTATTGTTTTTCTTAGAAACTATAAATACTTTTTAGGTTGTTTTTATTGGGATTTTTTTCATTATTGAACATTTAGAGAGCTCTTAGCCTAGTTTATCATTGCTTTCCATTGTAGAAGAGATTCAAGTGTTACTTCAATTCAATTAAAGTTTCCGCTTTCCGTCAATTTGGTAATCGTCTTGCTTATTGCTTTATTCTTATCTCTCAATTACTCTAGTTCAATTGCTTATTTTTCAATTAGTTCATGATGCAATTCTTAGGGTTTTCAATTCGATTTGTTGTTGTCAATTCGATCATGTCTGAGTAGTTCTCTTTCTAGGGTGTTAGACAGGGAAGCCATGTTTATACCATGATTGTTATTTAGACTCCTATTGATTTCTAGGGCTTGCTTAGAGTGATTGTGGTGTGGTTTATTCTTAATTAGTGATTAATGTTAGTGGCCAATTTCATTGATTGCTTGTGGTTAATAGTTGTTTGCACAGATCCGTCTTACGACTAGAGGCCTAGGACACATCAATAGTTCTGATTATGTTAGTGAACATGCGGCGTATGTTGAACTATGAGCGTTGAGTCTTAACCATAGCTCAACACATGCTCTAATCCCTCGACTCTTGACCTAGGTTTTGATAGTCGTTGACCTTGTTTGATTGGTATAAGCATGATGGACCGACCTAATACCCTAGGCTTTTATTCCATAGTTAAATCCTCTGTTTAATTCGTCTTTCTTAGTTTAATCATTAGTTTAATTAATTCTCCCTATTATCATCTGAAGTAGCTAGTTAATTGAATTTTAATTTAGAAACTCTGTCTCCCTGCGGATTCGACCCTGCTTCCACTGACTACCTTAGTTAGAGGACCGTAGGTTTATTTTTGATTAGGTGACACGACTAAAACCTATCAAATTTTGGCGCCGTTGCCGGGGAGTCGGCTAGTTTTCTAAGTTTTTATTTGATTATTTGGTCTACTTCTCTGTACCTCATTGGAACTTCATTGTTTCAATCGAGGTACGTTTTACTGCTGCTTTTTGTTTCTTTTGTATGCCCAGGTCTCAAAGAAACGGTTTCCCCATTCCAGCGGACCCCGATCTTACTAGGACAGTCAGGCGGATCCGAAAGATAAAGCAGAAAGAAAAGCAGCTTGTTCAGCTGAACACCTCTGGAACAGACACCTTGAGTTCAGTTATGTCAAAATCACTGAAGTCATATGGGGTGCCTAACCTAGATGGTCTCTCCACTAGACCTACTATGCCCACCATTGCCGCGACAAATTTTGAGATTAAGCCTGGACTCATCAGCATGGTCCAGCAAAATCAGTTTGGTGGGCACCCTACTGAAGATCCGGCAAATCATCTGCAACGGTTTCAACAACTTTGTCGAATCGTTAAACATGTCGGCGTCACTCCAGATCAACTCAAAGTCATGTTGTTCGAGTTTTCACTGAGAGATAGAGCCCAGAAATGGTTAAACGATGTGAAGGAAACTGAATGGAGTGAGATTTCTGCTGCATTTCTGAGAGAGTATTACCCACCCACTAAAACAGCAGAAATCAGAAATAAACTGGCCACGTTTTCCCAAGAGCCTGATGAAACATTACGGGAAGCGTGGGCTAGGTTTAGAGATCTACAGAGAGAGTGTCCACACCATAATATGGACAAATGGTTCTTGACGCAGACATTCTACAATGGTCTGCAGCCTCAGACGAAGAGTATTGTTGATTCGTCTGCAGGAGGAGTGTTTTTAGACAAGGCAGTTGATGAGGGTTATGAATTCCTATCAAATCTTGTAGCCAATGACCATTCATCATCTAGGAGTTTGACTAAGAAGGTACTTGAAGTTGACGCTATTTCATTGCTTACATCTCAGATGGCGCAACTAACTCAGCAGCTAATGAAGTCTTCTAGTTCGACACCTCCGCCTATGAGCATCAATGCTATGTCTGCCGTAGCACCCATTACCTCATCTTACTGCGAGGTATGTGGTGTTCAGGGTCACTTTGGGCATGACTGTCAGTTCAGTCAACTTCAGATGGAGCAGGCAAATGCCTTTCAACAAAGGCCACAAACCTTCCCCCCTTCACATAACTACCAAAATCCACAAAACTATCAACCTCCACCTCCACAAAACTATCCTAAACCCTCATACCATCAAACCCCACAAAATTTCACTAGACCACCACCACAAAACTTCCATCACCATAACAACTTCCAAACTCCACAAAATTTTCCCACCCTACCTCCACAAAACAATAACCCACAAGAGCCTAGCAATTCTGAACTGATGAAACTGATATTGTCTATGAAAAAGGCACATGAGGAAGCACGGAGGAACCAAGAGAAGCATATCAAACTTCTCGAGGCTCAAGTTGCTCAGTTGGCAGAAACTAATGCACAGAGGCAGCAGGGACAATTGCCAGGGCAACCCGTTCAGAGAGAACATGTGAATGCCATCACTCTTCGTAGTGGCATTGCATATGATGCCCCTCCAGTGCCCATTGATGAGGTTACCCCAACTGCAGTTAAGAAGAGGGTGGTAGAGGAAGGAAAAAGGAAGAATTCGACGTCTGAAGTCGATTTGTCTGCAGAAGCTGAACAGACAGGGAAGAAAAAGGAGAAGGTTTCTGAAACGCCTTTTACACCAAGGCGACCTTTTCCTCACAGGATGCAACAATCCAAAGTCGATCAGCAGTTTAGTAAGTTCTTGGCTATGGTCAAGAACCTTGAGGTAACAATTCCATTCACAGATTTAATTACCCAAGTGCCTGTCTGTGCCAAATTTCTGAAAGATATGATCATTAAGAAAAGAGACTTTGGTGGGGTAGAACGTGTCGCTCTTACTGAAGAGTGTAGTGCTTTTATCCAAAATAAAACCCCACCAAAGTTAAAAGATCCTGGTAGTTTTTCTATACCCTGCCATCTAGGACCTACTTTTATTGACAAGGCTTTGTGTGATTTAGGTGCTTCTGTTTCTGTTATGCCATTATCTATTTTTGAGAAACTGAACATGGGAGCGCTTAAATGCACACAAATCACTCTACAGATGGCGGATCGTTCTATAAAATACCCTCTAGGTGTTTTAGAGAACGTTCTTGTTAGGGTTGGGAAATTCTATATCCCTTTTGATTTTGTGGTGTTAGATATGGATGAGGATGCCCAGATTCCTATTATCTTGGGTAGGCCATTTTTGTGTACTGCTGGAGTTGTAATTGATGTCAAGTCTGGGTCTTTAACTCTTAGTGTTAGTGATGATAAAGTGATGTTTAAACTAACCAATACTGTTTAGGCACCTATGCTTGAACAATCTTGTTGCAGGGATGAGGTTTTGGATGAAGTCGGTGTGGAGAAGGTTCCAACTACACCTAAGGTTGCCTCGCCGTCTGGAGGCATTATCAAGAACATTTGGAGGAGAAAGATGTTTGATGAGGGTGGCACTCATTGCCAAGCCCCTCCTATTTGAGAGAGGGAGGATTATGGTCGTGCGGGACCTTTATAAACCAGCGCTGTGCGAGAGGCAACTCGTATTTTTCTTTCCCTTTTCCGTTTCTTTTTATTTTTCTTCCTTTTTGTGAGCGAGAGTGAGGGTACTAACATTGTTTTTCCTCTTAGCATAGTCCTTATCACCTTTTGGCATTGAGGACACTGCCAAGTTCAGCTTGGGGGAGGAGTTCTGTTTGTACTCCCTATCTCTTTTACTGCTTTCTAGGATAGATTTACTGCTTTCGAAAAAAATTCTAAAAAAATCAAAAAAATATGGTTCCCATGACTGGTTTAGTTGCCTCCATGTGCCCCTTGTTGTGCTTTATTTGAAAATGATTTGACTATGTTTTATGGATAGCTGGGCATTTGTGATCTTGAGGCTATGATTTGATGTTTGATTGCCATGATTTCGAGCTTTTTTGGATTATATTAGACCACTTTGTGCTGCATACCTGAATTGGTTAGACTGTGAGGCCTCTTTGTAGCCTATTGGATTCATATTATTATCCAGTCTATTCTTGTGTGTCAGTTCCTCTTTAGTGGATTGATCTTGACTTTGACTTCGTACTTGTCTGTTTTTCGATGACTTGTGGCATTTGCTGTGATAGAGGCGTTCTTTTGTCTTAATCTTGAGCTTCAGAGTGAATTTTTGATATACTTTTATCCTCCTTAGCCCCGCTGAGCCTAATGACTTGTTTCATGTTACTTAAACCCCTATTATGAGCCCAAAGCCTTCACTTGATATTATTCCAAGCCTAGCTTGGGAGAGCTTTTGTATGGGCTGAGTTTGAGATTAGTTTGTTGGTTTAGTTTGGTTTTTGAGGAATTTAAAAGTGTATTTGCTGTGGTTTGAGAGTGAGAAAAAGAAAAGAAAAAGTAAGTTTAGAGTTGCGTGAATGAAGTTCAGAAAAATGAAAGAAAAATGAAATGAATATTCAAAAGAATTCAAGTTCTTTCATTCACGCACGTTCTTAAAGAAATATTCGCTTCATTGCTAGAAAATTGAGTTTGTTATGAGCTTTTCATTGATTTATGAGAGTTGGGTTACTTTACATGGTTTTATGGTGATTGTTGGGAGTTGTGAAGGCCACCTTAGGCCTTGTTTGAATGATTTATGCTCCCCCTTTCTTGGTTTTTCCACCACATTACCCAAAAGTATCCCCTACCTCTTACCTAAGCCCCATTACAACCCGGAAAATTCCACTTGAGCTTGTGCCTACAATGTCTACTAGATTGATTTTAGTCAGTTTGTCAAAGTTAAAGAGTACGTCTGCTAGTTGAGTCGACTTGATTAGGATGAGCGACATTTTACCTTCTTAAACACATGAGAGTGTGAGTGGGAAGGGATATTTAGGGTCGGGTCGGTGAGTGTTCGGGCACATTCTTTGCCTGCCACAAAATTGAGAGGAGTGACACCCTTTGTGAGCACCTTCTCAGGATTTGTATGCCTAGTAGTCACTTGAACTTGATGAATTGCTTGGATGATTGGTGGTTGGAAGGATTTGATTTGCCGAACTTGAATTATGCCTGCTTGAACGTTTCTTAGTCTTGAAAATGTTTTTTGAGCTTGAACTGTTTTATCTATGGGGTGAGGCAATCTATTCCACGATCATGGTCCATTTGCTTGAGGACAAGCAAAGGTTTAGCTTGGGGGAATTTGATATATTTATTTCTTATAGAGTTTTTCCCTGTCTATACAAGCTAAATTGTGCGATATTGATGCTTTTAGGAGCTATTTATGCTAACTATTTCGATATAGTTGTGGTTTGTGTGTTCTATTTCATTTTGCAGGTTTTAGGGAAAAACTCCCTATTTACTTGATGTTTTGAGCACCACGCTGTAGCGGAAGGTTATGAGGCATCTTAGCGGTCTCGAGATGGTACTCGGACCCCGTTGTGAAGAAGAATTGTCAAGGACTTGACGTCTGAAGCCAAGCCAAAAGCTACATTGAAAGAAGCTTCGCCCGATCGGGTACGAGTAATTTGGCCAACACTTGAGATTTTCCACCCGATCGGGCGGCCTTGCCCGATCGCATCGGGCGGAGCAATACTTAGCCAATTCTTGCTGTTTCTCTGAGAGCTGAAGAAGACATCCACCCGATGACATCGGGTGGTCTTGCCCGATCGGGTGCTGGGGTTGCGGCCCCGATCGGGTGAAGGTTGCCCGATCTCATCGGGTGAAGACATATTTTGTGCTGCTGGAAGTTTGTTCCCAGACCCGATCGGGGGACCCTTTTCCCGATCGGGTGGACGACACGGGTGACGCGATTTTGCGTCTTTTCCCACTCGATCTTATTGTTTTTCTTAGAAACTATAAATACTTTTTAGGTTGTTTTTATTGGGATTTTTTTCATTATTGAACATTTAGAGAGCTCTTAGCCTAGTTTATCATTGCTTTCCATTGTAGAAGAGATTCAAGTGTTACTTCAATTCAATTAAAGTTTCCGCTTTCCGTCAATTTGGTAATCGTCTTGCTTATTGCTTTATTCTTATCTCTCAATTACTTTAGTTCAATTGCTTATTTTTCAATTAGTTCATGATGCAATTCTTAGGGTTTTCAATTCGATTTGTTGTTGTCAATTCGATCATGTCTGAGTAGTTCTCTTTCTAGGGTGTTAGACAGGGAAGCCATGTTTATACCATGATTGTTATTTAGACTCCTATTGATTTCTAGGGCTTGCTTAGAGTGATTGTGGTGTGGTTTATTCTTAATTAGTGATTAATGTTAGTGGCCAATTTCATTGATTGCTTGTGGTTAATAGTTGTTTGCACAGATCCGTCTTACGACTAGAGGCCTAGGACACATCAATAGTTCTGATTATGTTAGTGAACATGCGGCGTATGTTGAACTATGAGCGTTGAGTCTTAACCATAGCTCAACACATGCTCTAATCCCTCGACTCTTGACCTAGGTTTTGATAGTCGTTGACCTTGTTTGATTGGTATAAGCATGATGGACCGACCTAATACCCTAGGCTTTTATTCCATAGTTAAATCCTCTGTTTAATTCGTCTTTCTTAGTTTAATCATTAGTTTAATTAATTCTCTCTATTATCATCTGAAGTAGCTAGTTAATTGGATTTTAATTTAGAAACTCTGTCTCCCTGCGGATTCGACCCTGCTTCCACTGACTACCTTAGTTAGAGGATCATAGGTTTATTTTTGATTAGGTGACACGACTAAAACCTATCAAAAGCGTAGAGGACCTACTTTGATGACCCATATTTGGAATCAACCTAAAGAGAAGCGAATACTTGTGCGATGGAATCAGTTATGGCAACCAGTTGGTGGTGAACGTTCTGATCTTGCTCATTTTCTTGGCACCATAGCTAGGAATCCTCGTTTATGTTTCTTATCCTATGGTGATTGGAGAGTGTTCCCAAAAAAACAACGAGATGAATTACTTAAGATTGTTAAGGTAAACATATGACTACTATTCATAAGCTAACTCTTCGTATTTATTGATTATTGAAGACAAGTAATTTTTTTTGCAGTCAAAGTTCATAATTCCCCACCCTTTAGCAGCTAAGTATGTGATGCAATCAATTGGAAAAAAGTGGAGTAACTTTAAGGGGGAATTGAAGCTTAATTATTATGAACCAAATATTGGTAATGTAGCTAATGCTTTGAAAGCCAAACCTGATGTTGTTCCCGAGGATCAATGGGCATGGCTAGTGACTTATTGGAACTCTCCAAAGGGAAAGGTTTGTGTTTTAATATTTAATGTTTCAATTGATTAAGTATGATTTTATCTGTTGTCATACTACTTATTTAATGTTTCCAACATTGGGTTTTTACATTTAGAAACGTAGTGAGATGAATTGAAAGAGTCGTGAAAGCCAAGTTATGGCACATACAGATGGATCAAAAAGTTTTGCATGTTATATTTATGAAAAGGTATTATTTTGATTATTCCTTTAGTAATATACAAATTTCAGTTTATCAAAAGCTTGATTATTATTTTGATTATCATTGTTTACGGAAGGTCGTATGTAAAACTTAGAACTTAGAACTTAGTTTGTAGCATGGTTGAACAGGGCCAAGCTGAAACCTAGCTAAAAAATAAGTAAAATGTAGAGTGTAGTATTTATTTGTTTGGTCTATTAAAAAGATTCTCGAATATGGTATTATTTTTCCCCGCAAAAGATCTTTGAGCAAAAGATCATATATTATTTTGTATACACCGATAATTTGTTATAGCTTTATCTTGTTATTTTTTCACATGTAATAACACATTTACATTTTTTTACAAGACTAAAAATGGGGTGGTACCCTCACAAGCTCTTGTCTACTTGGACACTCATAAGGATCGTAAGATAACACCTTCACCAATGGATATAAAATCAGCACAAGCTGTGGTGAGAAACCATACTTCAATTTTGAATAAGTTTGTGATATTTTCATTACTCATTACTTGATTCCATATGGTTTAACTTCATTGATGCAGGAAATGATTAATGACAAGTTAAGTGAGCTTCCAAATGGTATTGAGGTAACAAATGGAAGATTTGCATGGGAAGGTGACATATATTCACAGGTAATGAATGTAGTTACGGGCACTGAAAAAAAGGGTCAAGTCCGTGGTCTTGGTAGGGGTCCAAAATCTTTGGCATCCATCTCATCTACGAATGATAGAGAATACTTAGATGATGATCACGATTTATGCAATGAAAGAATTGAATTTTTTGAGTGCGAAATATCAAGGATGAAAAAGAAATTGGCACAAGCTGATAAGGACCATGCTGAAGCTCAAGCTCGGATTTTAGATGAGGTTAAGATGTTGAAGGCGGCATTTCATGGTAGAGGACTCTTGATGACACTACTCTTTAAGGAGGTATTTGATCCTACATTCCTACTTTATGTATTTGCTGCTTGCACATTACAACTAGTAAGTAGTAGCCAAAGTGTTGTTGACATTAAGTAGTAGTAGCCAATTAGCCACTGCATGCTTGGGCGAGCACATGGCTGATCTTAACAACGCAAGGCTTCCCGGATGAGCACATTTACAGTGAAGTTATTTCGTGTTATTTTGTTTTTTGTTGTCAATTAGTGAAAAAAAGGACATACTCCATTAGCTTTAAGAAACTAAAAAAGAGCGTAGTATCTATATTTCACCTACTTAGAGTAATGTGACGTTTAGAATCTGAAGTAATGTCATCTAGAGATGTTGCTGGTGAGTTGTGACATGATAAATTACACAAATGCCTTTGCTTATGTTTTACGATATTTGAACAAATATTTATGGAAGTTCCTCACTCATTTGATTGCTTCTATTAAGCGAGCACGACATATAGTACGACACTTTGTTGGTTTTTTAATCGGCCTGATAATTAATTTGGCCCTTAGGATCTTATTTATTCATTGTAGTTAATAGTAATTTTTTGGTTTTAGGTGTGAGAACAAGTTCAAACTTTCTTACCTCCTTCTAGTGATATACAAAAAATATAGACCACATTCTTTTTATAATCTCCGGAACATGATATTGCCAGAATGACTATGTGTATCTCATGATTTTTTATATAGGAGCAACTTTTTACAACTCTAATTGTTGTGATGTATCTCATAATGTAGGGATGTCGCTGTTTAGAAAAGAACTGGTATGGTGTTGGAGTTTGTTAGAAAGGATAAATATGCTAAGTTTCAGTTCCATTTGTTTAAATGTAAACGACACTATTTTTTTCTTTTCGGGCCACTTGATAATTGTTTTACGTTTCCGTTGCATTGGTTAAATGAGCTAAGTATCTCAAGAATTTTGCTCATAACTGTTTTCATTTCCTTTTCAGATCATTGCTCTATTCGTGAAGGACTTGAAGCTTTTTGTTGGTTTTGCTGGGCTGTGAAATGAAGCTCCAAAATGTGGATTTAATAGCAATTTTAAATCTTTTGTAACTAGCACTGAAGTTTGACATTGTGAAAAATTTAACAAACTTTTAGTTAGCCCATTTTGGATGATGTAACTATACTACTAATTATTAGTTAAGCCATTTTGGATGATGTAATGATGTAACCATACCATTGATTCTTAATATAAAAATTGCGTATTTTGCCAATGGCATGTCTGTCATCATTAGTTGATTAGTTAACATTAAGCTACACCATTGCAGGGGATATTGCAAAAAAGACACTCAAACAAGCTGATATGAACCTCATGCATGGAATACCCTCTAGCGGCATTTAAATGACCCTTTACAGGCATATATAATATATCCCGCTATAGCTTTTCGCGACATTGGATCTAGCGGCATTTGATTAAATGCTGCTAGAGGTTTTAGTGGCATTCATATATGCCGCTAAAGGCTAAAAAAAATGCCGCTAAAGCCTTGTTTTGTTGTAGTATCCTTTAGAATTGATCACAAGTGACATTGAGAAGGGAACTCATACAAGGTCCCAGCTCAAGAATTTCACTGCATTCCATGATTTTCTGTCCATGACAGAACCTCAAGATCATAATGAAGCATTGCTAGAGTCTGACTGGATTAATGCCATGTAATTGAATGAGTTCCAGAAGAACAAGGTCTGACATCTTGAGACCAAGCCTAAACACCAAAAGGTAATTGGGCTGAAATGGGTCTTCAGGAACAAGCTAGATGAACATAGTACAGTTGTAAGGAATAAGGTCAGACTTGTAGCCATAGGGTACAATCAACAAGAAGGTATAGATTTCGATGAAACCTTTGCTCCTGTTGCTAGAATAGAAGCCATTAGAATTTTGATTGCTTTTGCAGCTTTTACGGGTTTTAGGTTGTACCAAATGGACGTCAAATGTGCTTTCTTAAATGGATATTTAATGGAAGACATTTATGTGGAGCAACCTCCTGGATTTGAAAACCCTAATCTTTCAAACCAAGTCTATAAGCTAGATAAAGCTCTTTATGGGCTGAAACAAGCTCCTAGATGTTGGTATGAAAGACTCTTAAAATTCTTACTTTCACATGACTTTATTAGAGGCAAGGTTGATAGAACCCTATTCCTTCAATAAAAAGGAACATATATATTAGTAGTAAAAACTTATGTTGATGATATCATTTTTGGTGCTAATAATGATTCTTTCTGCAAGGAATTTGCTGATTTAATGAGCAGTGAATTTGAAATGAGCATGATGGGAGAATTGAACTTCTTTGTTGGTTTGCAAATCAAGCAAACTGAAAGAGGAACAATGATCCATTAACAGAAATATGTGAAGGAACTCCATCTTCCATTCTCACTTCATTCATTCATACATTGCAATGGTTCAAACTTAAATTAAATGCATGCTCATTAAAGTTTGGATAATTAATTGTCTAAGGGAAGCCACACATTTATTCACCGCTCTTCTCACACGCCTAATTCTCTCACATAAAACCCATCTCCTTTCCCATCACATCACATCACTCACTCGAATAATTTCAAAATCATCAAACCAAAGAAAACCATTCATCTTCTTCCCTAATTCTCTCTCCTTCCACAAACCCTAACTCCATGGCTCCTAAAAGAAAAAGCTCGGAAACCTCACTCCTTCTCAATGAAATGCAATCTCCTTTGGTTGAGTATGAGGCAAGAGAAAATGAAACAGAGCACTCGATCCACGAATCTTCGACTTCTAAAGCACAATCCACTGAAAAAGAAACCTCTTCCAAGAAAGTGGATGAGACGCAAGTGGAAGAATAAGAAACTGAAAAATCACTCAACATTCCCACCAAGAGAGGTAAGAAGTCGAAATCCTCTAAATTTTTAATTGGATTTTGTGTTGATATGGGCTAGTGCAACAAAGAAAAATGAACTTAGTTCCTGGACCTTGTGATTTTTCAAAAATGGTGTAAGATTCTTTGTGTTGATTTTGAGGAAGAAATGACTGAGTTCTGTAGTAAATTTGAAAATTCTGATGGGTTATGCATGGGTGTTGCAGGGGAAAATTAGTGAAGTTTATTGAGAAAAATTTGAGTGATTGGTTTGGGGTACCTGCTGAAGTGTACCAAGAATATGTTAAGGGGAAAACGAAATTGAGTGTGGAGGGAGCTAACAACAGTAAAATCTTGAATTTTTCGGTGGTAATCCCACTGATCTTTCCATGGATCAATAAAAAGTAAAACCCTTTCAAAAAATTCTTTTTCACTTTGTCTGCCGGTTCCTGTGTCTCCGTGCCTCTAAGTGGACCCAGACAAATCTTCTAGACCTTTCACTCATGTACTGCCTTGCCAAAAATATTCCCATAAACTTTCCAGCCTTATTCATATCTCATCTCACCCACTGCATTACAAACAATAATCTCATATGATATGAAAATTTAATTTCCATTATTTTAAAGAAATGCAAAGTCAAACTTCCTTCTCACCCCTCTTTTGATCTTGAACCTGAAAACTGCTTAACAAAAGACAAATTATCTCGATTGAGTCTGAGAGTTAGATGGGGAAAGCTGGAGGTTGATATTGAGGAAGTGGTAGTGAAGGTTGAGAAATAGGTTGAGGAATCTGGGAAAAGGAAGAGAGGAGAGGAACTGGGATCAAGCAATCAATCCGCAAGAGTCAGAGACTAGCAGAACCTAGGAGGAACCAAGAAAGTGGGGTCATAATAGATTTGGATGAGGATCCAGTTCCTCAAGCAGCTGGATCTCAAGCTGTTGACTTCCTATTACTGTCTACTGCTAGTCTCCATGCACTATTAAAGGAGATGAAGGACTCTATTATTGTTCTGGGAACAAGGGTGTAGGCTTTTAAAGCCCAGATTGCTCATCAGGATGTGCAGCATGATCAACTCATCAAAGCCATCAATCAAGGAGCTTCCAACATACGAGCCAAGATAGATTTTGTTGCTGCCTCTTTTCCCATCCATGAACTCCACTGATCCCTGATCCCCCCTAAGACAATTAAAATTTTATTTTTTTTTTGGGTTGTATAATTTGTTGAACAATTGCATTCTCCATTTTTTGCTTCTTCTTCGTGTGTCCTGCTGTGACACAAGAAATTATGAAATTTACTTTACTCTTTTCATCTTCCATATCTTTTCTATCTTTGCTATTTTGAACTTTGTTCCTGGTATATCTGTTATGCTTTGTGAATATTTGTTCCTGCTATATTTACTCTTTGAAAGTTAGGATTGCTAATATTATGAGTACACAATGTTAGACCTACGGAACTAACTTTAGACTACTGACTCTACTAGTGTTGTAGGTGCATATACTTCGTTTTGATAATGACAAAAGGGGGAAGAGATATTGGCACACATTAGAAATAAATTATGTCCTAATTTAGTTCATGTAGCTAATCTAATCTTACCTTGTCTCTGGTCCTAGTATTAGTTGTTTGTTCCTAGTCATAGTTGAGAACTTAGCTTAGTTCTTAGTTTTAATTTTTTATTTTTGCCAAATTATTTGCCATAATAAAAAAGGGGGAATATTGTTGGTTTCACTATTTTGATGATGACAAATAATATATTTTTAGTATAGACTTTTATTAGTTTAGTAAGGGTTTATTTCATAGTTTTTAGACTTAGCATTTTCGTAGGCTTTCATTTCATATAATTAGTGTTATTTTTCTTAGTCAAATACTTAGGAATAATTACTTATAACTTATGGAGAAATGGTTATGATTTTAACCTAATTAAGTTATTAAACCTAATTATTCTATGTACTTGATTTATATATATCACTTGATTTTTATATATATGGTTTGCTTTGAAATAATCCTAATTTCATAGAACATTAATTTGAGTAAAATTAATTTCCATGATATTAGTTGTGTTATTTTGTTAGCATTGTGCAGATTTTGATAAAGTCGATATTCATGCATCAAACAAACTACATAAACGGATGTTACAATGGAGGAAACAAGATAAACACGGCAACCCAAAAATCCGGCAGGATCTGACTGACTGCTAGTCAGTTCCTAGATTTAAGGAAGCTCAACCAACCTCCTTATGCTCAGCTTGACGGCTAACTTCATGGAGATATGGTTGACTAGGGTTTGTTGATTCTGTTAGAGACTTTCATGCGCACAAAGATCATCTTGAAGAGCAGATATTAGGCTAATCTTATGGATCCATAACCGTTTTAATGAAGCAGAAAAGGCAATAGAGAATCCTCTATATATGAAGAAAAAACCTAATTAGAGGTTGAAGAACTTTGCTGCTCTACACGCATATCATATCTTAAGTTCATTCGGTTTTATTTTCAACAGCTTAAACCATTGTAATTATTTTCGAGTGATTGGGGAGAAAAGAAATGTTAGAGTTCAAAGTTTCTGTAATCAAGAGTAAAAGAGAGAAAGAGAAGACTTCAAGTGAAGTCAAGTGAGAAAGTCAAGAGTTCAGGGGGAACAAGGTGACTGGGAACAGGGTCAAGTTCCTAGAGGAACTGAGTGAGAAGTGTTAATAATAGGTTGTAAATTCTATTATAATGAAAAGGGAAAAGTTTCTTCCTAGAGAATTAAGGAAGTAAACCTTGTTAAAAATCTCTATGAGTTCCTAGTTGTTTCTATCTTTCTTTATTTAGCTTTTAGTTATTTATTTCCGTAAAAAGTTTTAAAATCCCCTCAACTACAATTCACCCTCCCCCCTCTTGTAGTTGATCTAGTGTTCATACTAGGCTAACAATTGGTATCAGAGCATGTTCCTTCAGAATCAGTTAACATTGAGAAGGCAGTTCCTGGTAGATATGAACACAACGGGAGATAAGCTAGACGAAGGTTACTCAACCCAACGTCCACCCATGCTTAATGGCAAGCCCTATCCATACTGGAAGAATCGTATGGAAATCTTTATTAAGGCTGAAATTTATCAATTTGGAGAGTCACTGAAATAGGTGACTTTGAAGTTACTGAGAAGAATGACAAAGGCGAGCTATTTCCTAAATCACTCGCAAAATATGACAAATATGACTTCGACAAGATGGAGATGAACAACATGGCCAAGAAAATTCTTCGTTGTGGTCTAGGTCCTCATGAATAGAGTCATGGGATGCAAGACTGCCAAGCAGATGTGGGAACTTCTTCAAGTTACACATGAAGGAACAAGCGAAGTCAAAAGATCAAAGATAGCCATGCTCATGCACAGATATGAGTTATTTCAAATGAAACCTAAAGAGCCAGTTCATGATATGTTCACCAGATTCTCAAACATCATCAATGAACTTGACTCTCTAGGAAAGTTTGTCACTCCGGAGGAACAGGTACGAAAGGTTCTAAGGAGTCTTCCACAAGATGACAAATGGATGGCCAAGCTGAAAGCTCTGCAAGAAACCAAGGACTTCACCAAGTTTAATATGGAACAACTTGCTGGATCCTTGATGACCCATGAGCTACACCTAAGAACTCATGAACCTGATCCTAGTAGACATAAGGCCCTGGCCCTCAAGACTGAGGAACAAGATGAATCAAGAACTGATGATGATGAGGAAGCGGCATTGATAGTAAAGAGATTCAAGAAGTTCTTCAACAAGAACTGTAGAGGGACGAATGCAAGAAAACCATCAAAGCTGAGCTGTCATAAATGTGGAAGCACTGATCATTTCATAAAGGAGTGTACTCTTTGGGAGAACGAGAAGGGAAAAGGAAAATATAAGGGCAAGGAACAACAAAGGTCTTTCTCAAAGGCAGAAATGAGAAAATCTATGATAGCCGCCTGGGGAAAGTCAGACTCTGACGAGGAGCAAGAACAGCCTGAAGAAGAATCAACACTCTGTCTCATGGCAAAGACGGATGAGGAAGTTGACTTGCCAAGCAACAAGGTATGGTTTAATGTTATTGAAGAAGATTTATTTGGACTTAAAAAGAACCAAGTTATTAAACTACTTTTGGAAACCTTAGAGAACTAGAAGGCAATTTCCATAAGAGAAGAAGAAATGGAAAAGGCCTTGGTAGTTTCCAAAGAACATTTAAAATGGTTTAAAAAGTTGAACTCAGAAATTGAGGAAAGTTTCTTTGAACTTTTAGATAAAACCCGATGTTTTCAAGAAGCATAGGAAAAGGTTAAAAATGATAATTACTTCTTGAACATGGAATTGGCAGAATTGAAACTAGTTGTTTCTGAAGGAGCTAGTTCCTCCACAAGTACTAGTACTAATTTAAAGAAATTGAAGTCTGAGCATAACTCTGTTGTAAATGAAAATCTGGTACTTAAAGGAAAACTGGAATCTTCAAGGAACAGTCTTCCTGATCCTGTTAGTTGGATACAAAAGTATCAAAATGAAGGAAGAAATGGACTAGGTTTCAGTCATAAAAGGAAAAACAAAAAGAAGAAATATGTGGATCTGCCAAGCCATAAAAGATGCTCTTAAGAGAAACTCAAGTTCGACAAAGGAACCCAAGTCTGACTGGGTTCCTACCACTAACTAGTTCTTGTGGATGCAGACTAAAGTGAGGGGGAACAACCTGAAGTACCTCGATAGTGGTTGTTCTAAGCACATGACAGGAGACAAAGCAAAATTTCTCTCACTTTCAGTTTATGAAGGAGGAACTGTGACCTTTGGAGATAACCTTACAGGTTATATGATAGCTATATGTAAGGTAGGGAAATCTCTTTCACATTACATAGATAATGTATTTTTAGTCGAGGGTTTGAAACATAATTTACTTTGTATTTCTCAATTTTGTGACAAAGGGAACATTGTGAACTTCACTAATGAATGTTGTGTAGTGAGTGACTTCAATACAGGAACCAAAATACTGGAAGGAACAAGGAAAGAAAATACTTATGCTGTTAACCTAAACCTAGTTCCTATGAACAATCTGACTTGTTTAAGTGTACAAGAAGACGATAAATTCCTCTGGCATAAAAGGTGTGGTCATGCAAGCATTACACTACTTCATAAGCTCAATGGTAAGGACTTAGTAGTTGGTCTCCCAACAATTAAAATACCAAATCATCGAGTTTGTGAAGCATGTGTAAAATAGAAGCAAGTCAGATCCTCGTTGAAATCCAAGAAAATGGTAAGTACACAAAGTCCACTTGAATTGATTCTCATGGATTTGTGTGGTCATGTACGTGTCCAAAGCAGATTAGGTAAGACATATGTATTGGTTATTGTTGATGATTTTTCTAGATATACTTGAGTCACTTTTCTTCATAGCAAAGATGAAACATTTGATGAATTCGTAAGTTTTGCTAAGCAAGTTCAAAGGGTCACTGGTTTTAAATTGAAACACTTGAGATCTGACCATGGCACGGAGTTTGAAAACTCCAAGTTTGATGATTTTTGCAGCAATGAAGGATTAGATCACAACTTATTTACTCCTAGGACACCACAACCAAATGGTGTGGTTAAACGAAAAACAGGACCTTGGAGGACATGGCTAGGACAATGCTTATAGCCAGAGCTGGCTACATCATCAATAGGGTTATGCTTAGACCAATCACCTTGAAAACTCCCTATGAGCTTCTCAAAGGAAGAAGACCTAACAACTCTTACTTTCGAGTCTTTGGATGTAAATGTTTTGTACACAACAATGGTAAATATAGTCTAGGAAAATTTGATGCTAGAAGTGATGAAGCGGTTTTTATAGGTTATGCTTTAAATAGCAAAGCATATAGAGTCTATAACAAAAGAACAATGTGTGTTGAGGAAAGTGTCCATGTTATCTTCGATGAAACTAACACTCTGCATGAACAATGTTGTGATGATAAATTTGAAATTGGATTGATTCGTCCTGAAGAGTCATTTAATCTTGATGAGGAACTAACATCTGCAGGTACTGATAGAAAGCATATTCCTGAAGAAGAAATGATTGTTCCTGATCCTGATCCTCAGGAGGAACAGACAAATGAAGAAACACATGTAGAAGAATTACATCAAGAGAATGAAACAACTAATGAACCCCAAATTGAAGGAACAGGAACAAGGAGGTTTGAACCAAAACCTTGGAAGACTCAGAAATCTCACCCTTTGGAATTGATCATTTGTGACATTGAAAAGGGAACTCAGACAAGGAACCAGCTCAAGAATTTTTGTGCATTCCAAGCTTGTCTGTCCATGACAGAACCTCGAGATCATAATGAAGGACTACTAGAGTCTGACTAGATTAATTCCATGCAAGAGGAACTGAATGAGTTTCAGAGGAACAAGGTCTGGCATCTTGAGACCAAGCCTAATCACCTAAAGGTAATTGGGCTAAAATGGGTTTTCAGGAACAAGCTAGATGAACATGGTAAAGTTGTCCGGAACAAAGCCAGACTTGTAGCGAAAGGATATAATCAACAAGAATGTATTAATTTCGATGAAACCTTTGCTCCTGTTGCTAGGATAGAGGCCATAAGAATTTTGATTGCATTTGCTGCATTTACGGGGTTTAGGTTGTACCAAATGGACGTCAAAGTGCTTTCCTAAATGGATATTTAATGGAAGATGTCTATGTGGAACAACCTCCAGGATTTGAGAATCCTGATCTCCCAAACCAAGTCTATAAGCTAGATAAAGCTCTTTATGGGCTGAAACAAGCGCCTAGATCTTGGTATAAAAGACTCTCAAAATTCTTACTTTCACATGAGTTCATTAGAGGTAAAGTTGATAGGACCCTGTTCCTTCGATGAAAAGGAACATATATTCTAGAAGTACAGATTTATGTTGATGATATTATTTTTGGTGCTACTAATGATTCTTTGTGCAAGGAATTTGCTGATCTAATGAGTAGTGAATTTGAAATGAGCATGATGGGAGATTAATTTTATTCAAATTAAAGTTCCACGACATTAGGATTATCTTAAAGCAAACCATTTATAAAAATCAAGTGATATATAAATCAAGTACATAGAATAATTAGATTTAATAACTTAATTAGGTTAAACTCATAACCATTTCTCCATAAGTTAAAATTAATTATTCCTAAGTATTTGATAAAGAAAAAAACAATGATTATAAAGAATAAAAGCCTACGAAAATACTAAGTCTAGAAACTACTATGAAATAGACCCTAAGTAAACCAATAAAAGTCTATACTAAAAAAAACATTATTTGTCATCATCAAAATAGTGAAACCAACAATAATTTTTGTAAGTGTTTACACATATAAATAAAAACAAATGGACAAATTAGAATACATAAATGGCACAACACAACTAGCTAATACTTCCTCCGTCCCAATTTAAGTGCAACATTTGCCAAAAAAGTAGAGTATTTTTTGGTTAAATGTTGCAGTTAAATTGGGACGGAGGGAGTACAATATAGTTGAACTGACTAACAAATTAATGAAAAATGTTGCTAGCATAATTCAGTTAAAATACTGGATCCGAGGAAAACGTTTAATGTAATTGATCAGCCTAGATTTCTTCCCACATCCAAACAAAAGGTAAATAGATATTTACCATTCAAATATATGGTGCAACTAGAAGGAAAGTGAATTGATCAAGTAATAACATAGTAGAATCTACTCCAAAAAAGCAGTTGTTCTACATGCATCTCACAATAACTCAAAATCCTAATTGTATTATGTGTTAAACTTGTTTACGGTTATTTTTAATATTTATTACTACAATATTCTTATATAAGTATATTATAATTTGAATTGCTTTGTCAAATTCTTTCAAAGTCATAAGAACAACTCTTCTCAATTTATTCTTTGTGTCTTCCTTTGTTAAAAGCCAACTAAAATAGTGATTGATAAAAAATTCTATCTAATTACTTGATCAATCACCTAAATCACCCAAATTAATTAAAGCATTACACATCTCAAACCTGAATCATTAAGCCTTTTAACAATTCTATAAGCTCTATGTTGTTGATATTCAAATGGGTCGGATCTTTATTATCTGATTAAGACGGATCCATTATACTTGGAATGCCCTTCTAGAACTTACTGCTTTGAAGAAGCATTTGGACCCATATTAAATCATCCACAACCACCAACATAGAATCCATTTTTTACATAAGGAAACAGAGGTTGAATTCACGAGATGAAGAAATTATACAAAGAACCATCAAAATGACTGCTCATGGAAGTACCCAAAAGAGGAAAATGACTACCCCATGTTGAAGGAAGGCAAATTTGTAAGTGGGGTGTCTTGGTAATGAAAGAAAAAGAAAGAAATATGATAATGCAACAATGGATAGGGTTGGGTTATTAAGAGGGTGTAAAGATCAAAGTTCTTGAATTTTGTGTATGTGAAATTCCAGGGTTTTCAGCGAAAGTGAGATAGGTCTTGAGAAAGAGGGAGAAAGAGGAATATAAGCGACGAAAGCCAACTGGGGAGATAAATAAAAATGTCGAGAAACGGGTTGTTAGTGACGCCATGGATGTGTATACGATATGTCTTCTGATATCTTGATTGGAAGTCCGAGAATGTTGGTTTTTTTGGATGATTGAGCAAACGAGTTCTACCATGGAAGCTAGATTTTCGTCGTCTGAATGATGAATCCATAACCTTCGCCGCACTTCCAGACGACTGCGGTTTCCGACGCCGTTCGGTCTGATTCCAGTTCGGACAATAAATGTGGTTTTCAGAGGAGAGAGAGAATGGAGATGAAGACGAAGCGTTTCAGACAATTGACTGAATTTGATAGAGGAGAAGGAGAGGGGCATAAAAAAGAGGGAGACTCTCATTCTCAGAGAGAGTGTTTACACGCTCCTTACTTTTTCCTTATAATATTATTTTAATGGGTAGTAGTTACCATTGGACATAGCCACCGAGAGTTTCTCATGTATAAGTAACGAGGCAAAGAAGGTTATTTCATATTTGGTCATGCTTTGGTTAATTGTACTTTCTCCGTTTTTTTTAAAATGTGACACTTTTAAATTAACGGCCTCTTAGGCAATTTTTGAGAAGGAAAGAGAGAGAGAAAAAAATAAGGGGACCCATGTGAGAGGAGAGAGATAGAGAGAGTTTATTGACCAAAAAGAAAGTGTCATATTTAATTTAAAACTTCCTAAAATAGAAAGTGTCACATTAAAAAAAACGGAGGAAGTATTTGTATCCGCCTAACCTCTCTGATGGCGCATGTACACCTGCTACAAATCTAAATTTATCACTATTGTATAAGGGAAGAAGATGGGATACTAGAGGTGGTAAAAGTTGACACGAAAATCTGACATGAACCCGACACGAAATTAGGGAGTTTGAGTCATCACTTTCGATAGGTTTAAGTAAATGAGTTGACACGACACATTAGTAAACAGGTTGGGTTATGGTTGAACTTTTCAAATGAAAAAATGTACCAACCCGTTTATCTACACGAATTGCAATATTAAAGTTTATCCTTATTCTATTTGATGTTCATTCGTTTCTTTTTTAGTTTAATTTATTTGATCGTTTAATAGATGATTATTTAACTACCAGGTGAAATTTAATAAGTTCCAAATAAAAAATAGATGATTTAAGAACATCAAATATTATGATTAAAAGATAAATAGGTCAACTCAAACTCGACACGTTTGATCAACGGGTCGGGTTAGGTTGAAGAATCTTGACATGTTTAAGTAAACGGGTCGGATTAGGGTTAGGGGAAGACAATCCGCCAACTCGTGAACCTGACAGGCTAAAGTCGTATCACCTAATAAAAAGTAATCCTAAAGTCCTCTAAGAAACAGTGGTCAGGGAAGTAGGGTCGAATCCACAGAGAAACAATGTTCTTTTCCTAATTGTCCGTCAAATCTAGATTATAGGGAGCGAGTATTGTTGGCAATTATACTAAACTAGACTACAACTATATCAAGAATATCAATAATAAAGAGTCTAGGGCATTGGTTCACCGATGAACAATTATTCGGGATGAAACACAATAATCAATAGTGAATAATGCTGTTAAATAGGTTGATTTGCTCTCTCAAGTCTAAATCAACCATAGAATAGTATTAACAGGCTCTCGCAATTTATTAATATCAATTCTACCTATTGAAACCAGCCTTCATATCAAGTTTATACCTCTTGGCGCATAACCTAATATTGCAACACTACAACAATCAAATCTGGCCAAATTGGATTAAATAGAAATAGAAACATTCAATAAGAATTAACATACATCATCAAAGCTCAATACTTTATAGACATCCCTCCATAATTAATCATGGATCCCCTTAAACCCTAGAAATAGACTACTCAATCACAATTGGGGAAAACATATTCATAATTAAATAAGAAGACATGAATTAATAATCAAGGATTGAATAGAAATAAGAAGAGAAGAGAAATAATATCAACTATAGAACCAATCTTGCAAAAGCAAAGCTTCTATTGAAAATTCAATGTAAATTGGGAAAAAGCAAAACTAGGGTTCTTAACAGAGTTCTAATCTAAAATGAATTAATGATAGAAAATAAATTAGAAAATAAGATAGAAAATAATAAAATTCTCTTGAGTCCTTATATCTTTCTATTTCCTAAAACAACTAAAAAAATAGAGCTAAAATTCGTCAAAAGATAAGGCATTATGCGACTATAAGCTACACGGAATAATCCGCGGGCCCGGGTTTTCATACTGCAAAACAACGTCAACTTGAAAAGATCATATCTCGCAAACTAGAAGTCTTATTGGGGCGTGTGATATACCGTTGGAAATCTTTTCAAGTCTAGTTTCCAACCGTGCTAGAATTACTCAATTCAAATCTCTGGATAATGAGTTATGATCAAAAGAGTTCACAGGACTCATTTTCCATACTTCCTTTAACATATTTCCGTTATATTTTGGGTTGCAATCTAACTTGAAGATGCCCTTTGGACTTCTCATTCAACGTAGCTCCTTCCTAGATGATCCTCATGCTTAATCTTGTCTTATAATACTCCAATTGTGTTCTTAGTACCTGAAAACTATCAAAAACAAGGAATACACACAGAAGAGTAATATTTTCTCAACTTAAGTAACTATGTGCAATTATGGACTAAAAATGCAACTAAATGATCCTAAAATGCAACCTAAATGCATCATGAAAGAATTATATACAAATGACTCATCAAACTCCCCCAAGCTAAACTGTTGCTTGTCCCCAAGCAATCAGACAATAGACACGGGAAGAATATGATAACCTACAATATGAGACTAAAACAGGGTTAAGCACACAATCCAAACAACGAGAGATATCAATACTACACGAACCAAGCATCGAGTATCTACGAAACAAAGCCACATAGCACGTCATGTGACCAATCAACTCAACAATATTACCATAAACCCTTTCCCCCAAGCTGGACTTAACAAAATTTGACAGACCTCACTATAGATATGTGCGCTCGTACCCTCATGTATTTAGGACGAAAATCAATGACACTTAACCAATATATATCAACTCAGAAGAAGCAATACTCTTTAACTTTGACCTTTTGACTCACCTTCAACACGAAAATGCAACACACAAAGATCAAGCGGACTTTCAAGGGTTGTAATAAGGCTAGGGTTAAGGGTATGGATCATATTTAGGGAAATGTGGTGGAAAAGCCAAGAAGGAGGAGCAAATATCAATGTAAATACGGCCTAACAAGGCATTCACAACTCTATACACACCATCATTACCAAAATTTCACTAATAGGATCTTTCATGCATAGTAACCCATACATAACCTTTTTCACTTTTCACTTCTTTCTTTCTTTCTTTTTTTTCATTCTTTTCCTTTTTCTTTCTGTTTTTCTATATTGCCAAAATTCCTTTGAACTACATTCGAATTTGATGATAAAGCTCATTTATAACATTTTCCTTCAAAAAAACCACGCATCAACTACATCCATGTAATACAATCTGACCAAAACTAACACTTGCTTTCCCAAGCTAGGCTTGGGACAATAATCAAATGAGGTCAAGGCTTGTAACATGGGTAAAAGTATCAAACAAGAGTCAAGAAAGCTCAACGGGGCTAGAGAGGGAAAATATGTAGACATGTAGAACTCTGGAGCTAAAATCATGAAATGAACGCCTCGATCATATCAAATAGTGTACACAATCAAGCATCAAGGAGTACCAGGTCAAAATCAAGATCAATACATCAACTGAGGAACTAATCACTCATGAAAGAACAGAACGGACACATATTCGTCAGTTTATTAGGCACAGAACCTCACATGGGTCAATTTCTCTGCAGAGTAAAGTTAAAGCCAACCAGAGAGAGAATGAAACAGTCTTTCCAAGGCCAATCAATCGTATCACAATTATGCTATGAAGAATCATGAAACAATTATACAACAAGGCTGAATAACTGTAGTTGAATAATTACGGTAGTGAAAATTGAATATCTGATGAGACCATGATAGGTGTGTTTTTAAAATGATTTTGAGTCCGTTTTGTAAAGGTTTAGGCCTTGAGAAACGGAGTTTCATACTTATTAGCCTAAGTATGGTATATGGAGATTGAGTTGGTTACAGTGCTTTAGAGGTGGATGAAGGACTTTTGGAGATTTTATACTATTTTGATCATTTACATGTGGACTTCGTCCTATGCTTTTGGTTCGTCGATAAAGGAATCAATAAAGTTCATGGTCATCGCAATTTGGTTCTCGTTCGTGGATGTTCCATGATGTTGTGTGTTCAAGCAATAGACCGCAATCTCTCACCAAAACTCGCGAGCCAAGCATCGCCATCTAGCCAAGCCTTTGGCAGCAAGCAGCCTGCCCAGCAGCACTAGCGCGCCCTTCGTGCGCTCCCCACGCACCTCACCCGCACACCTCACGCAGCAAGCAGCGTCCAGCAGCCTTCGCAGGCAGGAAGAGTGTGCGACCCGCGCACGTATGTGCGCCCCTCGCACATCGGACGATTCCAGCAGCACAGCAGCACGCAGTATCTTCGCGCACCCCGCGCCTAAGCTGCGCGACTCGCGCATGTCGAGACCTGCTGCTCGGACAGACGATTTTGTCGATCTAATGCTTATTAGTTTAATTTTTATTAGTTTCTTTTCATTATCTCAGACACTTAGAATATACTTAGAACCCTAATTAGATAGAGAAACACTTCTTCCTTCTTCTAATCTTTCTATGGTTTGGATTGTCATTGAAGATTGCTTGAATTACTTTATGCCGATCGTAGCGTAATTCGCTTCTTGAGAACGGTGATCTAATCTTCAGTTAGTTTTATTGTGAGGTTTGTTGTATGAACCATTGCTTAGTTATAATATTGATTTCTATTTGAATTATATGATTGATTGTTTGATTGCTAGAAATTAGAACGTTGTCGATTTGATTGTTCTTTGTTTATGAGTAGCAGACTAGGGTTTAACTTTGAATCTGATTGTTATTGTTATTTCCTAGTGAATTCATTATTCCAAATTGAATAATTACGTTAGTGATTGTTGTCTGGCACATAGTTTCCTAGGGCTAGATGTTCTTTAGAATTGAAACTATATTGCTGATTCGATTAGGTTGTTCTATAGTTCAGTTATTCTACCTGCAGATTTAGGTAGTTTAACTAATCTTTAGAGGGAAGCAGAATTAAACTCTCAATCTATGTGTGATTAAGATTAGTTTTTCGTATTTAGAAATCGATGATCGATAACCCGAACCGAAGTGACGATTGATCAAACTCAAGACCTTTCTCCATTGATATTCCCTTATTGCTTTCTTTTATGTCCTAAAATTTACATAGCTACATATGCAGGTTAAAAGATTATTGCATCTAGGGTTCTCCAGCTAGGGGCCTCCAGCTTTGAAAAGCCAGCTTGGATCTCTCAGCTAAAGTGTCTCAGCTTCACTGACACGCCATGAATTAAGTTATGGCCAAAGCCTAAGATTACGCAAGACCAAGTCCAACTGCAATAAAGGAGAAACGGATGAAGACCTATTTAAAGCCATTAACTACGGACATGAGCGAGAATCTAGGAGCAGTTACAAGCCGTTGTGAAAGCTGATTCAAACAAATACTTATCTTAGTATATATACCACAATGATTATGTAATTTAGATACACAAGTACTATGCATTCAGCATTTTACATCCTAAAAAGCATACATTGTTCTTAGCATACGAATTACATTGATACGTAAAACACTAGGGCTGTAACTGTGATTATACTGGATTGGTGGACTCAAAGCCACCCGCGGTTTTTCCCTTATCCACGGGTTTCAGCGTCACCATCCCTGGTGTCCTTCTCTCTTTCTTTTCTTGCTTTCTTTGTTCATTTTAGCTGTACTCGTTTGTGCCCAGCTACTTTTCCACCTTCTAGCTGTAGTTCCCAGCTTAGTTTTGTCCTGTGCAGAATTTAGCATAAACAGTTTGGCGCCCACCGTGGGGCCTACAGGTAGATATCATATCTAAATTTCTGTCATCCATTTCCTTTCCAATCACTTAATTCAAATGGCTGACTTCACCCCTGAAAAAATGAAAGCCACTTTCGAGTCTCTCCAAGAGGCTCAATCTGAATCCAATAGAGTCATTGAAAATCTGAAAAAGGAGCTGGAATCCGTTAAGAGTAACACCAAAAAGCCCTCACGACGACGCCGCAACATGTCTCCTCGTATATTGCAACTGAGTGATTCTGAGGCCAGTGGCGACGAGGAAGCTGAGGAAGCGCCACATAATCTCGACCTTGAAGAAACAGATCCCACAGCTAAAAAGCTAGCTCTCCTTGAAACCCAAAACAGGAAGATGATGCAGATGCTAGCTAAGATGTCAGGAGCGCCTACACCTGTAGTTGAGGAGACCCCTGATGGCTACACTAAGTCTCCATTTGTCGAAGAGATAGCTAGGGCCATGATTCAAAAGAAGCTGCATCTGGCCCCGTTTGGCAAGCTGTACGATGGAACCACAGATCCATATGACCACGTGAACCAGTACAAACAGGAGATGTGGACCCTACCTATCCCAGAGGATCTCCTTGAAGCTACAATGTGCAAATCCTTTGGGGCTACCCTAGGTGGCCCTGCCTTGTAGTGGCTCATCACCCTCAGGGCTGGTACTATCCCTAATTTCTCTATTCTCATTAACAAATTTTATCAGCAGGGTGCTGGAAAAATATACTGGCGACCTGTATCACATTATCCAAAAGTCAGGTGAAGCTGTGCGCCAATACCTGGATAGATTCAACAGGGAAATGATTTCTGTTAAGAACCTGGATATCCCAACAACCATCGAGGCATTCCGAAGAGGTTTGACACCTAAATCCCGCTTATATTATGAACTGATTAGGTATCTGTGCATAACCTTTGAAGAGGATAGGGCTAGAGCTATGGCTGAAATTTGTGTCGAAGAAGATGACGCATCCAGTAATGGAGGAGAACCTAGCTATGATAGGAAAGCTTCAAACAACAACAATAGCAACAATAGGAGAAATGACTGGCGCCACCAGCCATACCAAAAACGTGATCAAGCTAGCAGCGTAGCTAGAGAAGCTCCTCGCAGGTCCAATAATATAGATTTTCCTCCTATATCCTCCTACTGCTTTAACGTTGATGCAAGAGGTGTAGTGAACGCCTTGGAAAAGCTAGGCTCAACTGCTAGGTGGCCCAAGAAGACTGACAAACTTGATGGCCAGAAAGATACCACCCAATGGTGCAGCTACCATGGTGACCATGGTCATCGAACTGAAGATTGCAAGGCCCTCAGGAAGGAATTTTCCTGGCTACTGAAGAAGGGATACCTAGAGCAGCTCATGGGAAAGAAGGGGCAGAAAGACGAGCCCAACAAGGACAATAGCAGCAAGCCAGCTGGGCCCCCACCTAATCCAACCCATGACAAGGTAGTTAATTTCATCTCTGGAGGTTCAGAAATTTGTGGACTAACCTATTCTTCAGCTAAGCGATTCGCTAGAGAAGGCTCCAAAGCAGCACCTATACAGCACAGAAGCAAGGAGGAACGAGAGCTACGAAGCATGACTATTAGCTTCAAAGAAACTGAAGAAGCTAAGGAGGCTGATCACCATGACGGGCTAGTCATATCCCTCACCATCAGCAACTACTTGATGAAGAGAGTGTTGGTGGACAATGGCAGCTTCGCCAACATCATATTCAAGAACGTCATCCAAAGTATGGGCTTGCGTGACGAAGATATCATCAAAAAGTCAACAGTCTTGTACGGATTCAGTGGGGAGCCTGCCCTGACCATTGGCGAGATCACCCTCCCCACCTATGCTAAAGGAGTCAACTTACAAACCAGGTTTAGTGTTGTAGATTGTCCTTCAGCTTACAATGTTATTATGGGTACGCCTTGGATTCACAAGATGAAAGCTGTGCCCTCTACCTATCACAAAACTATCAAGTTCCCCACCAAATGGGGAGTTCAAGAGATCAAGGGAGACCGAAAGATAGATAGGGAATGTTACAGCATATCCCTCAAACCCAAGAAGGAGGATATCTAGCAATTACAGCAACATCCAGCACCTAACAACCGAGACGAACAAGATATTGAAGAAGTGGTGTCGGATCCTGCCAAGCCAGAGCAGACAGTGCAGATTGGTGCATCACTACCACCAGAAGAAAAAGCCAGGGTCATTGAATTTCTCAAGAACAACATCACCTGCTTTGCATGGACACATGAAGACATGGTTGGGATTGATCCTGAGATTTCCACTCATAAGCTGAATGTAGATCCAAACTCCAAACCCATCAAGCAAAAGAGAAGGAAGTTTGCACCTGAACGCAACCTGATCATAAACGAAGAAGTGGAGAAGCTGATGCAAGCAGGTAAAATTAGAGAAGTCAAATATCCTGACTGGTTAGCTAACGTGGTTGTGGTAGGAAAGAAAAACGGCAAATGGCGAGTCTGTATAGATTTCACAGATCTGAACACGGCCTGCCCCAAGGATCCATTTCCCCTAACTCACATAGACGCCTTGGTGGATGCTACAGCATGACACGAGAGACTCACATTTCTAGATGCCTATTCCGGCTACAACCAGATTCTGATGGATCCAGAAGACCAAGAAAAGACAGCTTTCATGACTGAAAGAGATATTTATTGCTATAAGGTTATGCCATTTGGTCTCAAAAATGCAGGTGCCACCTACCAGCGCCTGGTCAACAAGATGTTTGAAAAGCAGCTAGGGGACACGATGGAGGTCTACATTGATGATATGCTGGTAAAGTCCAAGCAAGCTGGAGATCATGTGTCACACCTACAGGACACCTTTGATGTGTTGAAAAAATATAACATGAAGCTCAACCCAACAAAATGCTCATTTGGGGTCCCAGCTGGTAAGTTCCTAGGCTACATAGTCACGCAGAGAGGATTGAAGCTAGCCCAGATCAGATCAGAGCACTCATCAACATCCAGTCCCCAAAAAACCTAAAGGAAGTTCAAAAGCTGCCAGGAAGAGTTGCTGCACTCAACTGTTTCATCTCCAGATCATTAGATAAGTGTCACCTTTTCTATCATGTACTTAAGAAGAATAAAGGTATTGATTGGATTGCA
The DNA here is from genome assembly GCA_947645195.1 of Patellifolia procumbens. Taxonomy (NCBI): domain Eukaryota; kingdom Viridiplantae; phylum Streptophyta; class Magnoliopsida; order Caryophyllales; family Amaranthaceae; genus Patellifolia; species Patellifolia procumbens. The sequence goes on from CANSGD010000804.1 coordinate 67,655, forward strand.
GAGCATGAAGCTACCTTACAGCAGCTAAAGGCCTACCTAGCTACTCCACCTATACTCTCCGAACCAAAGCAAGGAGAAACCTTGCAGCTTTACCTAGCTGTGAGCAACACGGCTATAAGTGCAGTACTAACTAGGGAAGCTGACAGCCAGCAGGTGCCAGTATACTACATCAGTAAGTCCTTGCTTGATGCCGAAACCAGGTACACATCTTTAGAGAAATTGGTACTAGCTTTATATACAGCTTCCAGGAAGCTTAGACATTATTTCGAAGCTTACCCTGTATGTGTTATGACTAACTATCTCATAAAAGCTGTGCTACGCAAACCAGAATATACTGGCAGGATGAGCAAATGGGCTGTGTCCCTAAGTTCTTATGACATCAGGTACCAACCCCCGACAGCTATAAAATCACAAGCCTTAGCTGATTTTTTGGCTGACTTTAGTCCTAACCTAGCTGCTGCAGCAGACGAAGAGGTAAGGCACATCAACCAGGTGACACCTACAGGTATCTGTAAGTTATTTGTGGATGGATCCTCCAATCTTAGAGGAGCTGGCCTAGGTATAGTCCTAAATTCGCCACAAGGGGACATGATAGTACGTTCTATTTGCTGTGATTTTAAAGCCACTAACAATGAAGCGAGTATGAGGCCTTAATTGCAGGAATAACTGTGGCCCATGACCTAGGGGCAGCCAAGTTACAGGTATACAATGACTCCCTGCTGATTGTGAGCCAAGTGAAAGGCGAGTACGTAGCTAAAGACTCGAAGATGTCCCTCTACCTGGAGCTGGCCAAAACCAAGACGTTGCTATTTCAAGAATTTACCATACAGCAAATACCAAGAGATCAAAACACCAAAGCTGATGCACTAGCTAACCTAGGATCAGCATTAAGAAAGTGCAACTTTAGCAACATCCCCATTGCTCACCTAGCTTAGCCAGCTATCAGCAAAGAGGTAAAAACTATACTTAGTATCGATAACGTTGCAGGCACCGATAGCTGGACGAAACCACTGCTAGATTACTTGGAAAGAGACATATTACCAAACGATAAACTGGAAGCTAGGAAGCTGCTTATGAAAGCCAGCAGGTACCAGGTAATATCTGGGGTCTTATTCAAGCATGCAGCTAAGCAAGACATGCTGCAGAGGTGCCTAGAGAAGGAGCAATGGGAAACTACCCTCAATGAGTTCCACGAAGGAGAATGTGGCACACGCAGCAGGAAGGAGCTTTTCTAATAAAATCCTATCCTATCCTATGGGTACTATTGGCCAACATTGCGTAAAGATGCCAAAAGGTATGTAGCTAAATGTGATAGTTACCAAAAGCATGCACGTATGGTACATAAGCCTTCTGAGCCATTACACCCCACCCTGACCCCCTGGCCATTCATGAGGTGGGGCATGGACATAGTAGGGAAATTACCAGTTGCACCAGGCCAAAAAGTGTTCATGTTAGCCTTAACTGACTACTTTTCCAAATGGATTGAAGCAGGCGCATTCCAAGAGGTAAGAGATAAGGAGGTGATTACTTTTATACATACTAACATTATTTTCAGGTTTGGGGTACCTAGCGAAATTGTGTGTGACAATGGATCACAATTCATATGTGATAAAACGCGGCAGTTTTGTCATGAATGGAACATCAACCTGGTTACCTCAACACCCAAGTATCCACAAGCTAACGGACAAGCTGAGTCCAGCAATAAGGTAAACATTAATGGCATCAAAAGGAGGTTGAAGGCTAAAAAAGGTAAATGGGTAGAAGAGCTACCTAGAGTCCTTTGGGCCAACAAGACAACACCTACGGGAGCAACAGGACAAACCCCCTTCTCGCTAGTCTATGGCTGCGAAGCTGTGCAACCAGTTAAGGTAGCTGTACCAACCGCCAGGTATGGGCTCTTAACCCCTGAATTAAATGATTCTGAGTTATCTTATGATTTAGATACCATCGAAGAACTACGAGACAATGCGCTAGTTAGAATGGCTGCCCAACAACAGATTGTAGCCCGCAACTTCAACAAAAACGTGAAAGCCAAGTGTTTAAGAAAGAAGACTGGGTGCTAAGGAAGGTCTTCCAGAACACCCAGGAGCTATATGCAGGCAAGCTGGGAGTTAGCTGGGAAGGGCCCTACCTGATTGAGCAGGTAGAAGGTAAAGGGGCATATCGCCTAGCTACAGCAGAAGGGAAAGTTGTTCCTAGAAGATGCAATGCATCACATCTAAAACTCTATCATTTCTAGGAAACCAGATACATGCTGAAAATCAAATTCTCAGCTACGATAGCTCAAACGTTACCTGATCTCTAAATCCAAAGCAATTACACCAGGTAGGAAAAATTGTTAAGCAAGTCAAAAACGCCAGGTTAGGCTATCTCCTACCTTGCCTTGTCTATATATAAGGTTTTCTCAGAACCCTTACTGACTTAGGCATCGGAGAGTCGTTGGCTATGCCAACGGCTGTCTTGGCATAGTTAACATATGCAGGTACCGCAAGAATAGCTACAGATTGGAGCACCTCCTAGCCCTCTAGAGCTATCTAAAGGCGCAAGCACACCTAGATGCCTTGAAGTGTAGCTATCAGCAATACTTGATAGCTGGACTACCAAGGTTGCACCAGCTAAGGGTTATACACTAAGGTAATTGGGCCCACAACACAAGACATTGGCTTCAAAAATGCCAGGTAAACACACAAAGCAGCTAGCTCATTACACTAAAGTTATAAACACATATGCATATATGTACCAAAAGTCAACATGTTCTAGACATCCAAAAGACACACCAGCCCCTTGACTGGTGGTAAATAACATTTCTGAAAAATTAAAATTATTTAACGACAGCAAAAGATTAAGACGAGAGCAAAAGATTAAGATGTTCAAAGAGTTAGCTAGCAACCTGATCAGCTGTCGGCATTTGTTCTGGTGCCTCAGATGCTGGAAGGACTGTGACGGAACCACTGGATGACTCAGTTGTGGCAGGGGCATTAGCTTGGACCTTAGCTGAAGAATCAGCTGTAGAAGCCTCCTGTCTAGGAGGGTTGAGGTCCAAAGCCAAAGCCCTGAGATATGCAATGCTCCCCATGGTAGCTAGGAAGGCATCAGTGTACTTGTGCGGATTTTTCTTCTCCACAGTTTCAAACAGCATCATGTAGGCCAGCTTGGCTGGCTCAACAATCTGAATCTCAGCCATCCTGTCCAAATGATGTTCCTTTTGATACGCCAGCTGAGCACTTAGAACCTCCTTCTCCCCAATAACGTCTGCCAGCTTCATCGCCGCTACCTTAGCCTCCTCCTTGGCAGCAGCTATCTCAGCTTCTGCAGAAGCTGTGAAAAGCTTCTTTGTCTCTCTCTCTCCTCCTCCAAAAGCAGGGGCTCAGCTTTCTGCTGCTCCTCAGCGTGGACTTTCTCCTTCTTCGCCCTACTCAGCTCTTCCTTCAAGCTAGCAACTTCAGCTTTAGAAACTTTGAGCTGGGCAGAAACTGAGGCAACTGCTCTCAAGCTGGAACGTGCCGCTAGGCAATTTTGGAAGACCTAGCACAGGTTACCTAGGTATAAGAAAAAACAAAAAAAACTGAAAGGTATTTAAAGTTGAATCATAATAAAAGTTCACTTGGAGAGAGTGTTGGACTGCATGATTAACCGTCACCTCAAGATCCTGTAACCTTAGGCGTTTGGCCGCAGCAGGAAAGAACAACCTATCTGCATGCGGCCAGATGCCATTATTCACCCCATCCTCAGACAGAAAGTTTGCAGTCATAGTCAGGTTTATCGTTGACGAACTAGGGGCATAATTAGAGGAGGGGGCATGCTAGGAACTGTAGCTGCAATCTTGACAGGCGTAGCAGGATTAGATTGGGTAGAAGTAGTAGGTGCCTCCATCTTCTTTCTCTTTAGCCGAGCCATAGCTTCAGCTTGGGACAGGGTACTACCTTTGGCTATACAAATGGCAGAGTATAAGAACTTATACACTTTTCCTAAGAATTTGTTGACAACTAGCAAAAGGGATACTTTACCTAAAGACATAGAGTTGTTTCCTGAAGTAGCAGGAGTGAAGGAGTTGACAGGAATGACCCTGAAAGGGGGGAGTGTAGGTCCTCTTGGTTAGAGAGATGCTAAGAAAAACCTTTGCCCTCTCGTCCATATCTTCGAGACTTTCGACGGTCTCAACAGCGCCTATAAAACTACAAGGGTAAGAGTTACATTTATTAAAATGTTCAAGAAAATAGGAAGAATATAGCAAAAATACCTCCAGCAGGCCAGCCAGAGGGAAGGTAGGCCCCAGATTTGCCAAGGGAATCCTTGGCGACAAAAACAGGCGAGTCTTTTAATCAGACTGAGAAGCACCAGCCCCTTCTATAGGACTTGGGTACTTAGGCTTTTGCTTCAGGTTCACCTTCTCAGGGTTAATGATTTTAAGGCTGTAAGTGGTTAGAAGGTCTTCTAGGGCAAAAGCAGGGCTCCAATCCCTAGTGGCTGAATCTATGGTGTAACAAATCTTCTAGAATCCTGGCATAAGTTGGCCAGGGGAAAAGTTCAGAACCTCTATAAACAAACGGATTAAGGGTGTAAACTCAACAGTGTACCCTAACAAGAAGGGCTATTCGTAGAAGCAGATATGATGATCCGCGGTTCTCTCTAATCTGTCTAGTTTTTCTGGTACTATAAACTCAGTGCTCTCAGGGAACCCTCCTCTGATTCTGATGTTTTCAATATCCTCCCATGTAATACTGGACGCAACATCATCTTTTGCTTTTCCCATGGATGTGGTTTTTGGTGAAAACACTTTTTTCCTAGCTAATTGCTTGATTGGCATACATAGGAGTGAAGGGAAGAAGACGGAGAAAAAACTTACCAAAGAAGAAAGGAGAGTAAACAGAAAGGATCTTTCCAAAATCTTTTTGATTTAAAGCCGTTCTGACATAAACGGTTGGGTATTTATTACTTCGCTTAAATATGCCAAAGTGATGATTAAACTCAATCTTTAAAGATAAGCATAATTCATTTATATCTTTTAAAGAGATTGATCTTTTGAGTTTCTATCTTTTATGCTGACGTTATCTTGAAATTAAATCTTTAAATCATGAAAGATCTTATTATGATAACTTGCAGCTTTACTACGCAAGACAAGGAGTGCAAGCTACAAGTTAGGGGCAAGTGTTATGTCCTAAAATTTACATAGCTACATATGGAAGTTAAAAGATTATTGCAGCTAGGGTTCTCCAGCTAGGGGCCTCCAGCTCTGAAAAGCCAGCTTGGATCTCTCAGCTAAAGAGTCTCAGCTTCACTGACACGCCATGAATTAAGTTATGGCCAAAGCCTAAGATTACGCAAGACCAAGTCCAACTGCAGTAAAGGAGAAACGGATGAAGATCTATTCAAAGCCATTAACTACGTTGGGCGAGAATCTAGGAGCAGTTACAAGCCGTTGTGAAAGCTGGTTCCATCGGATACTTATCTTAGTATATATAGCACAATGATTATGTAATTTAGATACACAAGTAATACGCATTCAGCATTTTACATCCTAAAAAGCATACATTGTTCTTACAATACGAATTACATTGATAGGTAGAACACTAGGGTTATAACTGTGATTATAGTGGATTTGTGGACTCAAAGCCACCCGCGGTTTTTCCCTTATTCCACGGGTTTCAGCGTCACCATCCCTGGTGTCCTTCTCTCTTTCTTTTCTTGCTTTCTTTGTTCATGTTAGATGTACTCATTTGTGCCCAGCTACTTTGCCACCTTCTAGCTGTAGTTCCCAGCTTAGTTTTGTCCTGTGCAGAATTTAGCATAAACAAAGCTAAGGGTCACTTGCTACCTCAAGGGTTGTTTATGCCCCTTCCTATTCCTCAAGAACCATGGGAGGATGTAAGCTTGGATTTTATCACTAGATTACCTAGAACTCAACGCCAAAAAGATTCAATCATGGTGGTGGTTGATAGGTTTTCTAAGATGGCACACTTTGTGGCGTGCCATACTACTAATGATGTTGTTTCTTGTGCTAACTTGTATTTCGGGGACATTGTTAGATTGCATGGAGTTCCAAAATCAATGGTGAGTGATCAAGATTCCAAGTTCTTAAGTCACTTTTGGCTTACACTATGGAAGAAGATGGGGATAAAGCTCAAGTTCAGTACCTCTAGCCATCCTCAAACCGACGGCCAAACAGAGGTTACCAATAGAACCCTAGGAACCCTAATTCGAGCCCTAGCCACAAAAAGCCCTAAACAATGGGGGAAGATGTTACCTCATGCTGAGTTTTCCTATAACCAAGTTCCTAGCAAGACTACTAGCCTTAGTCCATTCTTTGTGGTCTATGGTCAAAACCCTAGCAGCCCTATTGACTTAGCCCCTTTCCTTACCACCACAAAATACAACCATGAAGCCGAAACTAGAGTGAAAGAGATCCAAAAGCTCCATGAATATGTGAAAGAGAAGATTGAGAAAGCCAATGAGAAAACAAAAGAGAGGATAGATAAGAAAAAGAGAGGTGTTCAATTCAAAGAGGGTGACATGGTTTGGATTCATCTTAGGAAGAAACGTTTCCCTTCTAAAAGAAAGTCTAAACTAAGTCCAAGAGCTGATGGTCCTTTCAGAGTACTTGAGAAAGTCAACAACAATGCAAACAAGATCGAATTGTCAAGAGATTATGAAGTTTCAGCTACCTTCAATGTTGCTGATTTGAGTCCATTCTATGATGATGAAGAAGAGCTACCAAGTTTGAGGTCACACTCCTCAAAAGAAGGAGAGGATGTTGGATGTCCATCTTGTTCTATTGATCCTAATACTAAGAACATGGTTGCTTCCATTTTTAGGGATGTTCTGAATTCCCTTAAGTCCATTGAGTCCTTTGAAAATGTCCTTAGCTTAGTTAATTAATTTTAGCTAAGTTATTATCTTTATTGCTTTATTAGGATTCTTAGAATAATCATATGTACTCTTGGTTAATTTAAGATCATATTAGATTAACTAGGATAGTATTAGTTGAGTTGTAATTTTATTTCTTTTAATTAGAGAGTCCAATTAGGGTTGTATGATACTTTCGACGTGTGAGGATGATACTCAAGCAAAGAGAGGCGCCTACAATCAAGGAAGATCGACTACAAAGAAGGAAACAATCAAGAAGATCGACTAAGGAGCAAGGAATGAATGAAACTAGACATTTCCTAAAATCTAGGCGTGCAAACAAGGAAGGCGTGTGGAAAAACTTATATTTTCCCTTTTAAGATCAAGATAGGCGCCTACTTTAAATCATATTTGATTTAGTCTCCTACTTTAATGGATAAGTGAGGGAATCAAGGAGAAGATAAGAGGAGGTGGAATTTCGGCCAAGCTACACATTCAAGATAGATTTTCGACCTTAGTTAGGATAGGTTTTCATTTACTTAACCTAGAAGATTAAGAGCAGCATTTTATTTTTATTAATTAGTTTAATTTTCGTAAATTAGGATCAAGGACATGTATTTAAAGGACTACAAGCTTAATGAAATGGACACTTGACTTTGAATCCGAAAACCTTGAGTTTTTTATTTGCTTTGATTAATTCTCTATTTAATCTAAGTGCCTTTGCTAGCTTAATTATTTAGCTTGAATTAAGTGGTGTTCTTAGGAACCTTAACTTAACTTAGTGGTGAATCTATATCTAAGTTAAATTAAGATAAGCTAAAAACTATCATACTTATATTATAAAAACTGAAAAAATGAAAAAAGTTCCAAAAAAAATATGTGAAAACCGCTAAGTTGGAAACTCAGGCAAAAATGGGGGCACGAATAGGTTGAAAACTCGAAAGAGCAACCTATGCAAAAAAGTGGCTATCTAAAGTGGGTGAGATCGTGAGTTCGTCATTTGGATAAAAATGAGTGAAGCTAGGATGAAAACTCGAAGGAGCTCCTAGGCAAAATGAGAGATAAAAGAGAGATACTTTGAATCATTTGCCGGAGTTGGTGTCATAAGAAGATGGTGATATAAGGAGTGTTTCAGGTATGATTTCATCTTGGTGTTTGAAGTAGAGGCGAATAGGTTGGAACTCATCCATCTTTCGAGAAATAAGGAGTGGAGGTCTTGTTTTGTGCAAATTTGGTGTGAGTTTGAGTCCTTTGAGACCTTTCGGGGCTCGAATCCACCTTAATTGATCTTATGACTATTTGGTGTGTGATCTTGGTGTTGATTATTATTGATTTTTCTACTAACGTCATTTCAGGTGAGCTTTTGGTTCAAGTGTGGGGGTATCTTTTGCCCTTGCATTTAGTCTTAAGAAATTCGGAGGAGTAGCATTGTATTTGTACACTAGGATGGAGTGATAAGGGGAGTAGCTCATTTTTGTGTTGCTGTGGAAAGGTGTACCCCATGTTCTTAACGATTGAGTTTACTCGAGGTCGAGTAAAGTTCAATTGTGGTATTTGATGGTACCATGTTAGGTATGTTTTTAGATTGATTTTGACTCCGTTTTGTAAAGGTTTAGGCCTTGAGAAATGGAGTTTCATACTTATTAGCCTTAGTGTGGTATATGGAGAATTGACTTGGTTTCCGTGCTTTAGAGGCGGATTAAGGACTTTTGGAGATTTTATACTATTGTGATCATTTACAGGTGGACTTCGTCCTATGTTCGTGGTTCGTGGTTCGTCGATAAAGGAATCAACAAAGTTCATGGTCATCGCAATTCGGTTCTCGTTCGTGGATGTTCCATGATGTTGTGTGTTCAAGAAATTGGCCGCAAGCTCTCACCAACACTCGCGAGCCAAGCATCGCCATCTAGCCAAGCCTTCAGCCGCAAGCAGCCTGCCCAGCAGCACTAGCGCGCCCTTCGCGCGCTCCCTACGCACCTTACCCGCACACCTCACGTAGCAAGCAGCGTCCAGCAGCCTTCGCAGGCAGGAAGAGTGCGAGACCCGCGCATGTTTGTGCGCCCCTCGCGCATCCGGACGATTCCAGCAGCACGCAGCAGGCAGTATCTTCGCGCACCCCGTGCTCCTGAGCTGCGCGACTCGCACATGTCGAGACCTGCTGTACGGACGGACGATTTTGTCGATCTAATGCTTATTAGTTTAATTTTTATTAGTTTCTTTTCATTATCTCATACACTTAGAATATACTTAGAACCCTAATTAGAGAGAGAAACACTTCTTCCTTCTCTCTAATCTTTCTATGGTTTGGATTGTCATTGAAGATTGCTTGAATTACTCTATGACGATCGTAGCGTAATTCGCTTCTAGAGAACGGTGATCTAATCTTCGATTAGTTTTATTGTGACTTTTCTTATCTGAATAATTGCTTAGTTATAATAATTGATTTCTATTTGAATTATATGATTGATTGTTTGATTGCTAGAAAGTACAACTAGTTTATCATTTCAATTAATTTATTGCTGGAACTTAGAACGTTGCCGATTCAATTGTTCTTTATTTATGAGTAGCAGACTAGGGTTTAACTTTGAATCTGATTGTTCTTGTTATTTCCTTGTGAATTCATAATTTCCAAATTGAATAATTACGCTAGTGATTGTTGTTTGGCACATAGTTTCCTAGAGGTTGATGTTCTTTACAATTGAACCTATATTACTGATTCGATTAGGTTGTTCTATAGTTCAGTTATTCTACCTGCAGATTTGGGTAGTTTAACTAATCTTTAGAGGGAAGCGGGATTAAATTCTCAATCTATGTGTGATTAAGATTAGTTATTTGTATTTAGAAATCGATGATCGATAACCCGAACCGAAGTGACGATTGACCGAACTCAAGACCTTTCTCCATTGATATTCCCTATAGTTTATTATTGGTTTCTTAGTTATTAGTTTTGACCTTTTAATCTGAAAACCCCCCTTCGATCTCTTATACACACACTTTGATACCTAAGTCTCTGTGGTTCGACCCTACTTGCCTCCTACATTAATTGTGTTGGAAAGTCAGAATTATAAATATTATCTTTGGTAAACACGTGTTACCGCGTCTCACCAATATCAAAGGCCTGAGGATTGTTAATACCTTTTTCTATCCCTGCATGGAAATTCTATTCCAATTCTATGGATTTTGGTATGGGTCTCCCCGTAAATTTGGAGGATTGTTGTTTGGGTTATTATTGACCGACTGACTAAGGTTGCTCGATTTATATATATGAAGAACACTTGGTCTATAGAGAAGTTGCCTAAGACCTATGATAATGAAATTATTCGTCTCCATGGTGTCCTGAAGAACATTGTATTTGATCGTGATCCTAGATTCGTATCTCATTTCTGGATTGCTCTATAAGAAGTATTTGGCATGAAGGTGAAGTTGAGCACTGCTTTTCATGCCGCTACAACTACTAGTGGTAAAACTGAAAGGACTATTTAGAATGTGGAGGAAATGCTCTAAGCTTGTGCTTTAGGATTTCAACATTCATGGGTAAGATCGTCGGGTCTTGTAGAATCCTCCTACAACAACAATTATCAAGCTAGTATTCAAATGGCTTCATATGAAGCTCTGTAAGGGAAGAAGCATCGTAGTCCTACTTATTGGAGCGATAATAGTGACTCTCTAGTTTTGGGACGACAATTTATTCAGATTATTGTTAAGCAGGTTGTGATCAAAGCTAAACTGAAAGCTGCCCCAGATAGGCATAAATCTTATGCATTTTTGCGTCGAAAACCTATTGCCTATGAAGTAGGTTATCAAGTCTTGATGAAGGTTTCTCCAATTAGAGTTATGCATAGGTCCAAAATTAGACCAGAACAGGTTAGACATGTGGACCGGATATTTCGATTTTGGTGGACCGAGGACCGGACCGGAAAATTCAGGTGCGGTCCATGTCTTGACCTATTTTATGAGTTTCCATATTTGTTCTATAAATTTTTTTATTTCTTTTCCGAATTTTTTACATTTTTTATGAGGATGACCATATTACCCATATTTTACTATTATCTTAGGCTCCAATATCGACACAAAGAGATTAATTATATTTCATCTTGCAAATCTGTACAAAAGTTTTTATATTTCACGAATCCTTGCATAAATTTTTAGATATATAGGTTTAAAACCTCGAAAAGAAAATCTTTCAAAAAATTATATTGATAGCATTCTAAAATTTATTAATGTAATGCAACATTGCAACCATAAAATATAAAAAATTTTAAAAATGAAAGAATAGATTATTTTAGGTCTTAAGGTTCGACCCGGATTTTTCAAGTTTTGAAGGTCGGACCGGACCTGGAATCCGAAATCTCAATATTTTGTGGACTGAACACTGAACTTGAATTTTCGGTCCGGTCTGGTCCAAATTCAGGTCTGAACAGGTAAAAAGTAGGTCCAGATCGAACTTTACACAACCCAATATCCAATGAAAAGAGTTATGTGTTTGTAATAATAGAGGGAAGCTCCATCCGAAGTATGATGGACCCTGTGAAATCTTTAAAAGATTGGAGAAGTGGCTTATCATTTGGCGTTACCGCGAGAGTTTTCTAAAGTCCATGATGTTTCCAGGTATCCTAGTTGCGGAGGTATTATAGTAATCCCTCTCATATGATTCTTGAAGAGTCGGTTGTTGTTAATCCGAACATGACGTTTAAGGAACGAATTAGACCGTCAAAACCAAAATCTTGAAAGAAAGGTAGTCTTGTTAGTGAAGGTTTTGTGGTGAAGCCAAAAATACGAAGAAGCTACACGGGAAACCGAAGACTCAATGATACTCAAGTACCCCCGAGTTATTCGACTCAAGTACCAAATAGTAGAATTTATTAGAATTCCTTTAATTTTACCTTTTCTCCATGAATTATTTATGTTATGTTTGCTCTCTATGTTATGTGCAAGTTTCAAGGACGAAACTTTTTGTAACTTTGGGTAGTTGTAACACCTCGTATTGTTTGTGCTTAATTTTTCGCGCTGATGTCCCTAAAATATTTTACTTTCATATAAACAATTAATTTTCATTATACTTTTAACTAAATAAATGTTTGTAAAAAAATTATTAGGAAAAGCTATGGATGTAAAATAAAATGTACTACACATTTTATTGTTTGAAGTATATAATTACTAAATTATTAAGTATAGCTATTCAAATCAAGTTCTAGTTAGAATATGTGGTTTTATACCTTAAGTTGTCGCTTTTTGGGCCGGTGAAATAACAAACTTGTAGCACGGCACTATGCTCATGAGGGCCGAAAATTTGCAGATTCTACGAGCTTCTAGAAAGATGAAAATCAATTGGCTTTTTTGCTTTGTAACGTTAGTAGGGTTGGAGCCCCTTTATTCCCCCCCGTTAATCCCTATTAATTCCCTTCATTATTCACCAATTTACCCCCCCCCAACAAAAAAAAGCCCTTCCTTTATGTTGTAAACTTAATTAGAGTTTATTTGTCAACTCTTGCTCTCCTCTCCCTTTTGCTCAAACTTCACACTCATAAAAAATAGGGAAAGTGTTCTTCCTCTTTTGCGCAAACACAAATCAGTTTTTGAGTATATTTCAAGCTCTTGTCAAGGTCCTTTTGGAGTAGTATTGGAGGTGGTTTCAAGGTGTATCATTTGGGAAGATGATTGCACAACTTCCATGGTTTTTACAGCATAATACATAGTACTTTTCTCCTCTATTCTCTATCAGCTTTATTGACAAAATTATCCATCGAAAATAAGGTAACTATCACTGCCCTTCGATTTGTTTTCACGTAGTATAAAGGCTAGGAAATATTGATTAGGTTTTCGTAGTTATACATGTTAGTATTAGTTTATTTTTTCTGATTTTATGTTCCGTGGAATGAGGCATGGTATAATATTTGTATTTTTGACATATTCATGGAATCGTAATGTTATTTAGTTCACCATATCCATCATTTTCATTACCTATGAATTTCATGTGTTTAATAGTTGTGAAATTTGATTTTTGTTAAATGACTATCCATATGCTAATATGATTTTCATTATTTTTACTTCATGTTTCACCAAGTTAATCATATTCATTATGAATTTTGGATATTTCGTTATACGTATGTAAAATAGAGTATCATGCTAAGTTTAGTGTTCGTGAATTGACTATGTTATGTATGATTTTGAGTTCTTAAAGTATCATGTTGTTTTTAATCACTTAGTATGAATTTTTGATGTTCACGATTACAACCATGCTATGATGCTTTCTATATAAAAGGTTCACGCTCTATGTAAAGTGTACAAGGCTACTCTACACTTACGTCAGCAACCTCGTCGCGGGTCGCGACGCTTGAGAAGGTAGGTCATCGACGAGCCACCTCCCGCTTCTAGGTTCTATCTTTCATCTGTTTTGTGTGTATGTTTACAACATGTATAATTTGATATGAATCCTTTCTTATGTCTTATTGGATCATGTTTAGTCATATTTTTGTATGAATGTTATGTTAGAGCATAATTTGGTTAGTGCTTATTTGTTAGCATTTGTGTATCTTTTGGCTACGCCATGATTTTATCATTTTTTCTGAAAGTTTGTTTTGTGATTTAATTGCGTATTAAGCAATTTGTGTCGTGTTAATGATAAATCTAATAAAAAAATTTAAGTATAAGGTCATCTGGCATCTCATATGTTCTAAAGTAGATTTTACGATGGTCTAACTTTTTATTTCTATGATTTGACTGTGGGTCGGGAATCCTCTAAGTGTATGGTCGTCTAACGTCTCATTGCTTTGCACAATGCTAACTACTTGGGATGCGTGTTTCGAATAGAACATATTTGTGTTTACCTTAATTGTTGTTGTTCGGTAATTCGGTTGTGTAAGGTCGTTGGCATGAATCCGAAACCGGGAGTCTATCCAGTCTTTGACGCGGTCAGTTGCGCGTTAACTAGAGGTTCTCCTAGAAAACCTTAGGAATTGGGGTTGCGTGTTTCCACTAGAGTTTATCCTTAACTTCAATCGAAAATTTAAATGATATTTTATTTTAATTTACTCATATGTCATTATGATTTTCATGAGTTTATGTTACTTGAGTTTTGATACTTATTTACTTTTAAATTCGTTGTTATGTTTTAAAAGTAATCGATGTTACCTTCTTTCGTCATCATCATGTTAGTAATTTTTTGTTTGTCAAGTCTTAGTATTGAATTCTACATTTGTTTTCTTGATTCTTAGCTTGTGATTGACTGTTTGTTGCTCTGTACTGACTGTGGAATTGTCGTATATTTTTCAAATGTTAAATGAATGTTGGATTTCACTTTATGGCGCTAGATTGTAAGATTTGGCCTAGGTTCTTATCCCGTCATCTTGGCCATTTTAGAGGACATTAAGGATGGCATTAGGAAGACCATGCACGTTATAGTCTTTCTTTAGCTTAATTGTTGAACTATTTACATTTTGAAATATTTGGGAAATGGATGATCTTTTTCCTCCGATGTTTTGATGATATAATTTAGCTACTTCCTCTGTTTTTAAAGTTGTAGTACTTTTTATATAAGAGCATAGTTATCAAACACCATGAGTTTGGTCTTCAGCTTAATATTATATTATTTATTCCCTTTTCTCTCTCCTTAACACCAAATCTAAAACCAAACAACACCAACACTACTTTATCAAACACCAAAATAATAATACTATCTCTCTCCTTTTCTCCTACTTTTACATATCATATTGTAGTTATCTTAGACTTTTGATGAACAAATAATCGAATTATTAGAAGTAAGATTTTAATTATCATTGATTGATTAGGGTTAGAATTTTTTTGGAGTAAATAGACTAGAGAATAATAGGAGAGAAAATAAGATATTTTTTAAAAAAACTTTGAAATAGGTCAATATGGATGTCATTTTATAGAGCAAGAAAAAATAAAAATGTTGGTGCTTTTTTTGTTATTTTTTTACTTTGTAACATTTATTTTATAACCATTGCAAAATTGCAATAAATATATTAATGCATAAAAAAATCTGAACCGTTCAAGTAAAATGCCATGACAAGTGGCAAAATCTCCTCATGTATTATTGGACATGTGGCATGATGCCCTTGATTTCCCAAAATTTCAAGAATGACTTCCTCAAGTCATTCTACTTACCCGGTCTCCCTCTCTTTCATCCTTTCTCTCTCCTCTCTCCTCCTACTTTATAGTATTTTATTATTTTCTCACTCCTAAAACCTTGCTCATGGTGTTTGCTAAATTCACTCTAAGGAAGTTTCAAATCAGTTGTCCCACTTTCCTATTTGGGCATTTTTTTCTCTATCTTTATCCTATCACATTGGACCCCTCTTTTATTTCTCTCTATCTTTCTCCTCTCCAGATATTGTCTAGGATTCCGTGAAATAAAAAGCATCACAACTAATAAAAACCGGAGGAAGTATATGGTTTGAGAGTTGGAATATTTTACCTTTAATCTTTGAGAATATATATTAATCTTTTTAGGATTATTGTTCAAATTACTTACCACAGTTGAAATTTCGTTCAACGTGTTATTTTCGCTAACATCTCTAGGTTGTTAAAGGACGGGTTGTTACACGTATAATTGAGCTAATTATGAATCTTATCATTCTCTAATGAAAATATTTCTTGATAGAAAAGGCGCACAATCTTGAAAAATAAGATGCATGTGATAATAACAATTACGCGCAATAAATTTAATAATATGCACGTCTAACTTAAAATCAACGATTATGCGCAATTTTAAAGACGGGTTGAAATGGAAACCTTTAGTTGTATTTTTATGTGAGATTTTGAGTAATTACCACTGCTAATTTGCACCCAAATTGAGGATATTGAGAGGGACAGGGGGAATCTTTGCTTATGTGTTCCTTTAGATAGTTTTTTTTGTGGTTGTATTACTAGAAAAATGATTTTTTATAGATATTAAGCAAGAGAAATTGTGAAATTAGACTTGAATTATGAAAGGTGAGAGGAGTAATAAGTTTTCCTAGAGTAGCACATATGAAGGAGCAGCATTAGGGTGAAGACGACAGATAATTTTTCCAATTTTTGATAATAGTGATTATATTAGAGGATTTTGGGTTTTATTTTAGTGATTGGTTAGAAGGATAGGTTAGTAAAATCAAGTTTTAGGCTTGATTAGTTATTTAAAACACATCTAGTAGAATATAGTCAAATACAACAAACCATAAGGACACTAAAGAAAATCGATTTTTTTGCTTTCCACCATACAGAAAAATCAATAACACAAGACCACCATATAGAATTTCCTTTTTTTAGGAAAGAATGCATAGATAAAGTCAAATTAAGGTTTAGTACATCAGATTTATAGCCTGGGACATCACCAGGTTGCAAAGTAGTAGAGTTTTGGAGTGCAGAAAAGTGTTTAGTTAAAGCTTTAATACAAACGAGAGAGGGTAGATCAAAATACATGTTTGGTTCAACACTTTAACTATTATCAGTTACTTTATTTGTCGATCTTTCCTCAAACGAGCAAATCCATCTGCAACTCCGTGTGCAAATTTTTAAGCAAGAGAGTGCATATTGCACATAAAATCTAATTTTACCCCGCTTCAAGAACGAATCAGTTTCTCGCCATACACCACTTTCTAGTTCGGTCACATTTAAAACCTGAATTCAGATTTTAAATATTGAAAATCATAGTAAATGTCGGTGAGGTTTTGAGGAAATCCAACAACACCTTCTTATCTATGTTCAAGAGAGGTGCCAATTCATCTTCATTGATTTTAGCAAGATATGTGTCAAGGAAGGGTAAACAAAATTGTTGAAAGTTACTTCCCACTTTGCTTCAACCTTCATACAAAGAAAAAAACAAATCAGGGAGATTAAAATACAATCATAAAAAACCAAATCAATAATACTGTAACATTTAAAAAGCAAAGGTTAGTAAGGATTCTGTCACAAAGATCTTCTTTAATGGAAACTTAATCAGGGAGATTAAACTCAAAATTATATGAATATGAATTTGGAATCTTTCCACCCTTGCTCTTAGATCTTGCAAACGAACATTATTGGATTCCCTCTTAAAATCCTTAATCTTTTAACAGACCTTTAAGAGCTCCTTGTGCCACTCATTACTAACTTACACAGATGATAAAAAAATAAAGTAACATAAGAAAAGTAACTTAATTGAAATGATATAAGAATTCAGCAAATCAAATGAACATAAACTTTCTTCGAAGAAGGAAGCGAGGTTGTGGTGGGGAAGGTGATAAGTGTGTAATATTCAATATTTTGACTCCCTTATTTTAGTCAATTGACTGTCATTCGATATAACTTTTTAGGATTTTTGGTACTTTTTCATATTAGAGGTTTTATTTGTTTAGTATTATAATTATGGGCAAAATAAGCTTCGTTTGTATTGTTTTTGTTCAATAGGTAAATGGATATACCCGTGGATTGCTTGAGTTATCACTTATGGGTTGCCAAATACAAGCCCAAGTTGGAGCCCATATGCATTTCAATGTCATCTATAAAAAATAAAAAAAGAACAATGCACCTAAATTACAAGGAAGAAAAGAAAAGAAGAAGAAAAGTAAAGAAAGAGTTTGGGTACATGACAGACGTGGGAAAGCAAAGACAAATGAATAAAAGAAAGCAAGAAGATAGAACAAGAAGATACAGAGGAAGAGAAAGAGGCGCACAAGATCTAATATTTGCGCCAAATATCTATCTAAATAGCAGTTTTTGGCTAACAGATTGTGAAAAAGATGAAGTTTATCTCAAAATCAACTCTATCTTACCGTGAATTTCGCATCTTTCTCTACCACCGTATCCTTCTTGAATTGGGTATAAATTCCCAATCAACCATCTCAATAAAGAATACACAAGATAGCAGCATAAATTGAAGGTTGTGAGACTGAGTTGGAGCACAAGAAAGATCCGAAACTAGGAGATTGAGTTGTATTGGAAGGCGAGTGATCGGTATTGACGGCGAAATCAAGCAGCGGCTGTTTGGTCTAGCTTCCTTAATAAGTTCTCCCTTCTTACTCTTAATTTATCTAGTTTTGTGATTGAACTTGATGTTTATACTTAGATTAATTAAGTTTATAATTAGTTTTATATTTTCTGATTTTGTTTTCATCAATTAGACGCTGAGTTTGATTGTATTTCATTATTGAATTTGGTATTTATTTAGTTCATATGTTCATTTGTTTGAATTACAAAAGCTTTAATCTCTATACTTGTAGTAGTGCACGATTACTTGTTGGAGTGTTTAAGCTATACTAAATCGCTATTAGACGCGGCGTTTAATAGTTGTTTAGAGTTAATGATTTAACATTGCTAATGTGAGCGGCTCACACTTTAGTTTTGTTAAGTGTATGAATTGATCTAATAAGACAAGTTTATTGGGGTTGGTTGTATTTTAGCAAGATTCTAGGTTTCTAGTGAGCAAAATATCGAATAGACCGCGGCGGTAATTCGACAACCTAAATAATAATCTGAATAGTGAAGGAGACTAGATGAAAGGGAATAAGAAGCTAAGTTATATTTTTATTATTCAATGATCGAACCGAAATTATGTTGGCTAGCTGGTCGACACTTGTAAATAGTAGACTAGTAGTTATTTTATTTAAATTATATTAGTTTCAAAATCCATATTTAACCCCCCCCCCCCCCTAAATCAAGTAAATATATGTATATAGTTATCTTTATTCTTCTATGTTAATAGTCGTCTAACTAGTCAAACTTTGGTTTTTAGAGATTTAGTTAGTCTCTCTGTGGGATCGACCCTACTTATCCTTTACTATGTTTATATTTTTGAGGTTAAGATAGGTATTATAAATTATTAATTTGTATATGCAAACGACACGTATCAGAAGGGCTAGCTTGGCTACTATGACCTTCCTCTAAAGGTTGAGAGATGATGGAAGAAAGTGTGTTAAGAAACAAGGAAGATTGTTTGTCCAAATACATATCTTCAATTTTCTTTCTCAACACAATTTCTTCCTCCCTTTGTGTTAGTAGACAAGGTTGAGCTATATCTAAAAAAACATATATAATATAAATATTTTAGATGATTGAGATCTAAAAACCTAAAATCGATAACAAGAGATTAGATGTATATCTAATGAATCGGCTTCATATGATCAATGCGTAAGGCTTTCCACAATACAATAGACAATCTTGCATACACTTTCATTGCCACCACTGAGTCGCAATCCAATAACTCCGCCTTGTTCAAAACAAGGCAGAGCTTATCCTTCAAATTCAAGTTACTAATGCATAACATATATGCAGTTACATGTAATCCCCCCTTGTGATGGATCCACCATAACGACAATTAAAGTTGCTTTTGACACACAAAAATCAAAAGCCTTTTTTTTTATGTCATGCTCTTGTTTCCCTAGGACTTCAATTCTAGTCTCTCCATGACTTCAATTCTAGTGTCAATGAATGTTGCTTCATTTAAGAAATGCTAATAAAACAACATTTATTAGTATCAAATTAACAAAATATATCTTATACTGTAAAAGAAATAGGAATCCATTTGAAAATTTACCTTGTTAGAAAGATTAATCACTTTTAGATTTGAATTCAAAGTTTTGAATTAGGAATCCACATTCTCAAATCTTTTGAGGATAACCTCCCCCCATGGAAAAGTTGGTCGGATTCTGATTAAAAAAATAATAAATTAAATTTATTATAAAAACAAGTTATAACTGATTTGTTATACATTAAATAGAAATTATACTTTTATCATGCAAAAGTCATGATCACTTCTGATAGAGCTCAAACCTGTTTGACAGCATAATAAACCTCAGTCAAACTATAAAAATACTAATAATATTTAGAAAAATAATAATTTTTAAAACAATTACTTTGATCCATTCTTTGATTTTACTCCATGTCACTTAGATATTCATGAATAAATGCGGATTTACAACAACCTCGAGTTCCTATGACCAAAACCAGTATGTGGCTCTATAGTCGTATCAAAATTTTTTTCTCTCCTAAAAAATCAAAGAATCTATTAAACAAATAAGAAGCATGTAAAAAAATCATGTTTAGTGATGAGTCATACTTACCAACTCAGGTAAATCAAAGTGTTGAAACTTAGAATCTATTCCAATGGTAAAATTTTATCAAAATAAATGGACTCCAACCCAAATTGAATGAAATTGGACGAGATCGGCTCGAGGAAACACGAGAAGCTGGAGAAGATGATTTCTTTCTTATGAATGAAAATCTTTTGGAATGACTTTTAGATGGAGAAAGTGTAGTACCAGGGGCGGATCTTGTTTTTTCGTTTAAGGGGACCGAATTTTTACAGTACATGATTTAGATAGTTTGAATAAAATGCATACGTGACAAAATTAATCTCATCCGATTAAATACTAACTCGATCCAAAATTGGCGTAATATCCGAATGACTCAAAATGAATTAACTCAAATCGATTGTCATCCGAAATCTAAATTAAGTCAAACTAAATCAAACTCAAATTTAATCGACATAAACTTGATTTGAATAAGATTTCTACATTACTCAATATGACTCGGTTAAAAATTTAATCTAATACGATATAAACCGAATTGGCTTAATATATTATAAACATGAAAAATGAACTGATTTTAAGGGTAATCTGTTATAGTTCAAACGACCGAATTTCGAATAGACACAAAAAATCGAAACTTGAACTAAACTTTTTTGTCTTATTTGAATTAGGGGTCATGTACCTGTTGGCCCCTATGGAAGATCCTCCCCTATGTAGTACTTTCTACTTTTATCGTAGACCTTTTGGAGTTTTGTTTCTATTAAATAAGCAAACATAAATAAATAAATGGAATAATTGCTTTTAATAATCCTACCTTTTGGCCATTTTTAATAAATAATCCAACCTTTTGATTATTCCCTGATAATCCAACCTTTATACCTCAATTTCCTGGAGTAGACCAAAACCGGAATTAACCTATTAAATCGGTCACCTATGCCACGTGTCACGTTTTAATTGACTCTCTAAACCATATTAATTGAAGGCACGCAAAACGAGGCACTTCGAGCCATTTTTTGGCGTTTTCGACATCAAATTCGACCCTTAAAGGATTAAGTTGACCCCGAAAACCTACCCGAAGACATATTTTTTACATGGCACGCAAATCGAGAGCAGGACGCAAGCAAAATGAGGCACTTTGAGCTGTTTTTTGGTGTTTTCGACAACAGATTCAATCCTTAAGGGGTTAAGTTGACCCCGAATACCTATCCAGAGACATATTTTTTACACGGCACGCAAATCGAGGAGCAGGACGGACGCAAAACCATGCACTTCGAGCCATTTTTTGGTGTTTTCGACATCAGATTTGATCCTTAAGGGATTAAGTTAACCCCGAAAACCTATTAGGAGACATTTATTTACACAACAGGCAAACCGAGGAGCAGGACACAGACGCAAAACCAGGCACTTCGAGCTGTTTTTTTGGCGTTTTCGAAATCAGATTCGACCCTTAAGGGGGTTAAGTTGACCTCGAAAACCTACCCTCAGACATATTTTTTACACGGCACACAAATCGAGGAGCAGGATGCACGCAAAACGAGGCACTTCAAGCCGTTTTTTGGTGTTTTCGACATTCGATTCGATCCTTAAGAGATTAAGTTGATCCCGAAAACCTATCCGGAGACATATTTTATACGGCACGCAAACCGAGGCACAAGACGCACACAAATCGAGGTGTAGGACGCACGCAGTACGAGGCAATTCGAGCCGTGGTGGGATTATTAAAAGCAATTATTCCAAAAAAAATTTACCACTTCAACAGGTTACAGGTCACCTTGGTTTATTGTAGGAAATTGAGGTATAAAGGTTGGATTATTAGTGAATAATCAAAAGGTTGGATTATTTATTAAAAATGGCCAAAAGGTAGGATTATTAAAAACAATTATTCCTAAATAAATAAGTTAGTATTAAACACTGGTCTGACAGAGTTATATGTAGAGAATAATGGAATAAAAAAACACTAATTCCTGAATCAAAACTGATTTTGAGTTCATATAGAGAATGATGAAGAATTATGGTTTAGTACATCAATTTTTATTTTCTCATTGATGATTTGCACAATACATATAACTATAACCGTAAATTAAATATAGCCAAACAAGATTACTATTCGAATGAAACAAAATATTATTTACAGCTCATGATGATAGATTATAATTCCTAGAATCAAGGCATAATATAGCTAAGAATGCACCGTTTGAACAATATCAGTGGGAGTACTATATCTCGTAGTACACAAATTCTTGACAGCGCCAGAAGAGCAAATATGCTAATGCCTATGAAAACAAAATTCGAAATTGTGGATGCATTATACTCCTTTAAGTCTCCAAGGAATTTATTGACCTTTAAAGACATTCATCATAATGGATATCATATTGAGACAATAAATAAAGGGAATGATAAATATCTTCCAATCACAATCACACAAGGCACCAAACACGTTCTAGAGAAATTGCCTACATTCTCTACTGGTTTATACTACACAAAGATAAGTGGAATTGAAGCATATGCTACACTAAACCAAAAGTTTACTGACGATTTTACAGTTTGGCATCACCTAGGCCATCTCGGTTCTGTGATGATGCGAAAACTCATTGAAAATTCATGTGGACATTCTTTGAAGAGCCAGCAAATTCTTCAAAGTCATTCTTGTGCTGCTTGCTCACAAGGCAAGTTAATTATTCGGCAATCACCAGGTAGGTATGACAACAGGTGGGATTTGGGTCGGGTGAGCCATCACCCGCATCTGTCACCCGGTTAGACCAACTCTCATCCAACTATCCATCACCCGGTAAGACCATCACCGGTATCCATCCATCCACCACCCGCGGGTGGACAGGGTGATCATCCATTTAAGATAATTGAACGAGAAAAGTTAAATCAAACTTGTAAAATCACAATTTATATATTGAATTCGTGTCAAATTAATAGAAGTTCAAATTATGTAAACATATCGATAGTAATTAAAAGGGAAAATTATTATACTAACATAAATAAAATGATAGGCATTTAAGAAAATAAGAAACGGGTGATGGAGCGGGTGAGAAATGGGTGATGGGTCGGGTGATGGATGAAAAATTTTCACCCTAATCCATCCATCACCCATTACACGTTCACCCGTCACCCATCCATCATCCATTTAACTCGATTTTTCACCCTTTTTTGTTTTTCGGGTAGAGCGGGTGATGAATCATCCATTGGATATTGACATCTCTATCACCAAGCAAGATAAATTCTGAATCCATTAATTTCCTATAACGTATACAAGGAGATATTTGTGGGCTACACCCACCATGTGGACCATTAACATATTTAATGGTTTTAATTGATGCATCAACTAGATGGTCACATGTATCATTGTTATCAACTCGTAACCTGGCGTTTGCGAGACTGCTTGACCAGTTGATTAGATTAAGGGCACATTTTCCAGATTATCCCATGAAGACAATTCGTCTTGACAATGCTGGTGAATTTATTTCTGAGGCCTTTTATAATTATTGCATGTCAATTGGAATAAGTGTTGAACATCCTGTAGCGCATGTTCACACACAAAATGGTCTTGCAGAGTCATTCAATAAGTGACTTCAGTTCATTGCTAGACAATTGCTCATAAAATCTAACTTACTATTTTTGCTTGGGGACATGCCATATCACATGCAACAACACTCATTCGCATCAGGCCAACAAGTCATCAAAAGTTCACCCCATCACAATTGTTTTTGGGTCAGGAACCAAATATCTCCCATCTAAATTTTTTTGGATGTGTTGTATATGTTCCAATTTCTCCACCACAACATACTAAGATGGGCCCTCAAAGGAGGTAAGGAATATATGTTGGTTATGAATCCCCATCAATAATCAAATATTTAGAGCTATCAATAGGGGATTTTTTCACAACTCGTTTTGCAGATTGTCAGTTTAACGAGTCGGTTTTTCCGACATTAGGGGAGAAAACAAACAACTGCTAAAGGAAATCAGCTGGAATGAATTATCATTATCTTATCTTGATCCTCGTATTAGACAATGTGAAATGGAAGTTCAGAAGATAATTCATTTACAGAACTTAGCAAATCAACTGCCAGATGCAATTTCTGACCACAAATGGAGTGACTAAGTCACATATACCAGCTGTGAATGTTCCTATAAAAATTGATGTCCTAGAAGGACAACATTAAGTTGCTAATGATCAAAACCACGCATGAAGTATGGTAGACTAGTTGGTTCCAAAGACAAGACAAAAGATATAATTCAAGTACCTGTAAATGAAGAGATCTCAACAAATTATGTCATGTCTGGAATAACATGGAACCTAAATGAAATTGACGTCAATAATGTTTTTGCATATAATATAGCACTTGATGTCATGAATAATGAAGAGGATCAAAAACCAAGGTCCATGGATCAATGTAGACAAAGAGATGATTGGCCAAAATGGAAAGAAGTAATTAATGTAGAAGTAGAATCTCTGGCAAAGAGATAAGTGTTTGGACCAGTAGCCCGCACACCTGTAGATGTTAAATGAGTGGGACATAAATGGGTCTTTGTATGTAAGAGAAATAAAAAGGGTGAAATTGTAAGATATAAAGCATATTTAGTTGCACAAGTATTTTCACAAAGACCTGGGATTGATTATGAGGAGACATACTCCCCTGTGGTGGATGCGACTACTTTTAGATTCTTAGTTTGGCAGTAAGAGAAGGACTTGATTTACGCTTATTAGATGTAGTCACATCATACTTGTATGGCCCACTAGATATGAGATATATATGAGACTTCTGGATGGATTTAGGCTGCCAGAAGCAACAAGTTCAGGATCTCGAGGACAAAGTTCTATTAAATTGAATAGATCCCTGCATGGATTGAAATAATTTGGGCGCATGTGGTATAATCACCTTAGAAAATATTTGTTGAAAGAAATTATAAGAATGACCCTATTAGCCCATTCATTTTTATAAAGAGATTGGGTCAGGTTTTGTAATAGTTGTTGCATATGTGGATGATTTGAATATCATCTGAACTCCCGAAGAGATTTCGGTGACTATAGAATACTTGAATAAAGAATTTGAGATGAATGACCTTGGAAAAACGAAATTTTGTTTATGATTGCAAATTGAGCACTTGAAAGATGGAATCCTTGTGCATCAAACATCGTACACATATAAGGCGCCTAAGAGATTTTATATGGATAAAGCACATCCGTTGACCAGTCCGATGGTAGTTAGATCACTTAGTGTAAATAATGATCCATTTCGTCCTTGGGAAAGTAATGAAGACATCCTTGGTCCTAAAGTACCATATCTAAGTGCAATACGAGCATTGATGTACCTTGCTAGTCATACACGGCCTAACATTATTTCCTGTTAATTTTTTAGCAAGGTTTAGCTCATGCCCTACCCGAGGCTTTGGAATGGAATTAAGCACATATCTTATTACCTCTAAGGTACAAAGGATAACGGCTTATTCTTTTTTAACCTATCTAAAGAAGCAATGATTGATTTTGCAGACGTAGAGTATCTATCTAATCCTCACAATGCTCGATCACAAACTGGATATGAGTTCACACATGGTGGTAATGCCATCTCATGGCGCTCAATGAAGCAAACCATTATAGCTACTTCTTTCAACCATGCAGAAATTCTAACGATTCATGAGGCTAGTTGTGAATGCGTATGGTTAAGATCTCTATCCAGCATATACAGAAAGATTGTGGACTATAATCTGAGAAACAAACGCCAACGATTTTGTATGAAGATAATGCGGCATGTAGTGCACAACTCAAGGAAGGTTATACCAAAGGTGATAGGACGATATACATTTCACCGAAATTTTTCTTCTCTCATGAGTTGCAGAATAATGGTGATATAAATGTTCAGCAGGTTCGGTCAAGTGAAAATTTGGCAGATTTGTTTACTAAGGCATCTACATTTAAGAAGCTAGTTCACCAGATTGGAATGCATCGCCTTAAGGACTTCTATTGATATTTTCATGAGGGGGAGTTAATGAGCGTTGTACTCTTTTTCCCTTCCAATGGGTTTTTGTGGTAAGGTTTTTAATGAGGCAACATCATCTTATGCGCATTATGAAATAATGTACTCATTTTCGTTCACTTGGTTTTTTTGTCATACGTTTTTCCTTATAAGGTTTTAATAGAACATTGTTTCAAACAATGGACATCCAATAAAAAGTGTTATGAAATACTTCCTCTGTTCTTTTTAAGTGCCATATTTCACTTTTCACACTTGTCGAGTCATATTTTGTAGGATTTTTTGGGCAAAAACCACCTAATATAATATACATTATTGGTTTAACCACCTTTTCCAATATTTTTTAATTTAACTACCTTATATATATAATACTATAGGTTTCACTACCAACTGGTGGTTTTCCGGCCAAAAATAGTGGTTTTCTGGACAAAACCACCGGTTGGTAGTGAATCTACAGGTATTATATATATATAAGGTAGTTAAATTTTTAAAAAAAATTTAGAAAAGGTGGTTAAACCAATAATGTCAATTATATTAGGTGTTTTTTGCCAAAAAATCCTATTTTGTACCATTTTTATTTCTAATTATACATTTGTACAAATATGACAACAACATATTAAAAATGTATACATCAAGACAAATCAAAAGAGATCCAACAAGACTATATTTTTTCTTATGCAGAAATTATAAAAGTCGGTCAAATTATAATACTTCCTCCATTTTTTTTACTTGCATCATTTCCCACTTTTGGAAGTTGCAAATTACTTGCATCATTTCCTTCTATGGCAATACTTTCTCTCTACCTCTATCCTCTCCTTAATTCTTGTGCCTAACCTCAATGATGCAAGTATAAAAAAATGGAGGAAGTAGATGAATAGTGCCAAAGTCAATACATGACACTTAAAAAGACGGATAAAGTATTAAATAGATATCTATTACCCATTCATATTAACTAGACTCTTTATGGAAATGCCTAAGGTATATCAGATATATAAACTATTCAATGAATAATGTATATATCATGGGCAAAGTGGTAAATTGTTATTTAATGATGGTGGGAACCACACGCATAAGCATATAAGAAAGTGGTATAAGTGAAGATTATGGTAGTACATGCAATGAATTAGGAAGTATGTTTATAATGTTGGTGATATATGTAAAGATAAAGTAGTATATATTTAAAATAATGTAGTACATAAAATATTTTTGGCAGTACAGAAAATGAATAAGGTAGTATAAAATTGTATCTGGTAGAATATGCTGATTTAAGTTGTTCAATAATTTACGCCTTTTGTCACATATATATACACTGTTCAATAAACAGTACATATATCGGATATATACCTGGCAAACCTCGACCCTTTATACGAAATAACAGTGAACAAACAACGATCTTTGTATAGCTTGCGGGAACCATTCTGAGACCATTTGTCATGCCCTTTTCGATTGTAATGCTGCTAGACGCATATGGGAGGTAAGCTCTTTCTCAAACCTGATACAAAGATCCCAAATACCTCTTTAAAAGAGGGTTTCGAGTGGGTGGCTGGGAAACTCGACAAAAACAAGCTTCATATGTTCTTAGCTTTGACATGGGCGGCATGGTTCTGTCGAAATGAGCTGACTTACCAAAACATTGAGCATGATCCTGTGAGGGTGGCATGTGGTTATACAAAAATCGTGGAGGATTATGTGATGTATGCGGCGAATGTATTCCGACCTTTTGCGGTTCCTCATGCTGTTGTGAGGAATGGCTGGTCTCCGCCTAGGGAGGGATGGATCAAGGGATGCTAGAATGATATATGGGGCTGGGGCGTGTGTGGGTGTTGTGGGGCGTGACAGAAATGGATTGGTGCTGTTTGCAGGGGTTAAACGTCTGAGTGGTTGTTGGAATGTCGAACAAGCGGAGGTAGCGGGGGTGGTGTTTGGAATGCAACTGGCTTAGCAGCGTGGGTACAACAATGTCGTGGTGGAAAGCGACTCTCTCAATGTGACCAAGACAATTAGCAAGAAGAAATGTGGCTTCTCTCCTATTTTTCGACTCTATGATGTAATTGCAAGATTGAGAAATAGCTTTGTGAGCTTTAATTGTTGTCATGTAAACCGGGCGGGGAATACTCTAGCTCACCTCATAGCGAAATGGAATTTTAAGGGTTCGAAACGTGTATAGTTTAACTCTTTTCCTCAAAATTTAATTACTGTAACGAATGTTGATTTACTTTAATAAAATGCCGAGCTAACCCCCTTTCAAAAAAACAAAAAAAGAAAACAACGATCTTCACCCTCCTATTTCTTTCTCTAATCTCTCCTATTTATAACACAAAGTAAATTTCCTTTTTTTTATATATATATATAAAAAAAAACTGGTCTGCTTTCTGCATTCCTCGTTTCAGCCGCTCCTCCCACTAAAGAGTGGGTTCAGTTTGCTAAACTTACAGTTTCTCCATTTACAGTCCACATTGAACATCAATGGCGGCCATATCACCAGCAATGGAGTCTCTGATCCTTAAACTCCACGAAATATCCGCTGTCAAATTCGGTAACTTCAAGCTGAAATCCGGCATATTCTCCCCTGTTTACATTGACCTCCGCTTAATAGTTTCATACCCTTCACTCCTCTCTCAAATCTCCCAAACCCTAATTTCCTCTGTATCATCTTCTTCTCCTCCTGCTACCTTCGATGTCATTTGTGGCGTTCCTTACACTGCTCTCCCTATCGCTACCGTCGTATCCGTCGCTAATAACATTCCAATGCTTATGCGCCGTAAAGAGGTTAAGTCTTATGGAACTGCTAAAGCCATTGAAGGTGTTTTTACTCCTTCCCAAACTTGCCTTATTATTGAAGACCTTGTCACTAGTGGTGCTTCTGTTCTTGAAACTGCTGCTCCGTTGCGAGATTCTGGTCTCAAGGTCACTGATGCTGTTGTCCTCATTGATAGGTAAATATCAATTTCTTACTCCCTCCTTTTCAAATTATTTGCTACACTTGTACTTTTCTTTTAACATTAGTATCTTTAACTATGGGTATGTAAAAATAAAAAAAAGTTGATATTAAAAAAGTACACGACGAAGCTAACAAGATGAGCTTTGCCCAACCCGTATGTGATAGATAGGGGCTGGGCATTTATCAATATATTTTTAGAAAAAAAACCTTGTTCATAGGAAGTATGGACTTTCTCCCTCCCCACATGACTATGTTTTTTCCTAAAATATAAATCATCAAAGTATTTTTGAAACGGAGGAAGTATTTTTGTTTGTTGTTGATAGCTGATTTCATGACTATTGGTGACTTGACTGACATTTCAGGGAACAGGGTGGAAGAGAGAATCTGGCTGAAAACGGGATTAGATTGCATTCATTGTTGAAGCTGAGTGAGATGGTTGGAGTATTGAGGAGGTTGGGTAAAGTTGAAGAAGAAACAGAGAAGATGGTATTGAAGTTCCTGGAGGAGAATAAGAAGGTCTCTGTGCCGAATATGGCGAAAGAGAAGGTTGGGATATCAAACATGGGTTACGGGGAAAGAGCCAAGTTAACTAAAAATGAGACTGCTAGGAGATTGTTTGAGGTTATGGTTAAAAAGGAGACCAATTTGTGCTTGGCTGCTGATGTTGGTACAGCTGCTGAGTTACTTCACCTGGCTGATAAGGTCACTGTTTTAACATATTTGTACTTTGATGAACCTAACAACTTAGATTCTTGTGCTGTTTTGGTTTGACACGTATAAATCATTGAATTTGTCTATGACGGGTTTCTGTTTGGGTCGTAGATAAAGGCATTTAAATTCTTCTCTTTTCACCCCACCCCCAGGCTCCTACCTCGGTCTCAATATCGTAGCAACTGAAATTCATATACAATTGCTGTAAAATATCGATGCAGGATGCTTAACCTTTTCATATGGAGTTTTTGTCCTCTTGCATACATAAGCATCTCATAATTAATTGAAATTGACTTGAATGGTTGAGCTTAAATATCTTTGTGGAATATGTTTTGTGATTTGGGTTGGGCCGACGTTGCTCTTTTGAGCCTAAAGTTTGACTTTTAGTTTTTTTGAATTTGGACGTTCCTGTGAAGCTGTATATTATCTAAGTGATACACGATTAGCATTATGCTCTGATTGCTTTCTATCAGAACTCCATAGAATTCACTCAAGTTAGGAGAAATGCTTGGCCACCTTGAAGTGCTTTTGTGACATCGTGTCGAGGGTGGTTAAGTCATTGACGAACCATGATAGGCGATAGCGGCCAAAGACTTTTGAATGCTGTGATATTCTTGGTCTTGGCCTCCTTGGTGCGCCTCGCGCCTTTTTAAACTAAGATCTAAAGCCATGCACATATTCCTTTACTTTGCTTACATCAAGATTTGACTTAATCTGTTTGTACATTGTGCTGCAGGTCGGACCAGAAATCTGTTTACTAAAAACTCATGTTGATATATTGCCTGATTTCACCTCAGACTTTGGTTCAAAACTTCGCTCGGTATGTTATGGTTTAATTTAGATTTCTATCCTATGTTTGCCTATTTTGTCCATACAACAGGAGTTGACTGCAATTATTCTATGTCTAGTTTCCACATATCTACTGCTAAAATTCTATTAGAACTTTTTGCTTGAAGTGGCTTGCCACTTGCCTACTTGTTTCTTATGCCACTGTTTTGACACGTCGGTAAATGAATTTGACAGATTGCAGACAAGCACAATTTCCTTATTTTTGAGGATCGTAAGTTTGCTGACATTGGTAACACCGTAACTATGCAGTATGAAGGGTAAGAGAGAACCTTTTTTTGTTTCCTGCAGTGATTGTCTTCTTCTGTCACTTGCTTCTGAGCTTATTACTTTGTTTGTTTCAGTGGTGTCTATCACATTTTGGATTGGGCTGACATAATCAATGCTCACATCATCTCAGGCCCTGGAATTGTGGATGGTCTAAAGTTGAAGGTATATATATCCAAAAAATTCAATCTTTTTGCCCTAATAGACTTTTTACTGTTACTTATTTTCCTCAAATTTTCAGGGCTTGCCTCGTGGTAGGGGTCTCTTGCTGTTGGCTGAAATGAGTTCTGCTGGTAACCTTGCAACTGGAGATTATACAGCAGCAGCTGCGAAGATTGCTGAGGATCACTCAGATTTTGTCATAGGTTTCATCTCAGTTAATCCAGCATCTTGGAAATGTGGACCAGTCAATCCAGCCTTTATTCATGCTACACCTGGAGTTCAAATGGTAACCGGTGGTGATGGTCTTGGCCAACAGTACAACACTCCGTATTCAGTATGTTTCTTTTTTATTACTCCTTATTTTCTAGGTGAATTTAGTCGGAAATTTAGTTATTGGACCAGGTGATGTATTTGTCACAGTCGTTGCCTACAAAGTATCGGTGCAGCAAATGTAGCTATTGAATTTAGTTATGCTAGTATTATTTCAAGTTTAAAATTAGGATCAAATAAAAAGATTCTTAAAATGAGAAGGGTAGAAGGATTTTTTATGCATATTTTTTGAACTAAATGTGCATACTTTTTGAACTAAATGACTTTTTAATTATGTCCATTTTTTGTGAGCTGGATGTGCATTTTATGGTTCCAGAGTATATACTTACATGTCGAAAAGTGAAATATGCATATTCAATTGAAAATATATGTACACCCAGTTCAAAAAATATGCATATCGATCATTCTCACCCTTCTCATTTTAAGATCCTTCTCACCGGATCCCAACCCTATGTATAGAGGTTTCGGATCTCCCCCTTGCTTTTTCTTAGTCAAAATCTTTAACTGGTGAATCTGAATTGTTAGATTGATTTTTTTGCACCCTCTGTACAATTGAGTCACGTTGGCTTTTGTATCTTTTCTGCTGTTGCTCCTCCCGTCTTTTTTAAGGAGAATCCGTCCCGTAAGTGATGTTTAGTTTCATTGTGTTAGAAATGAAAAAAGAAAAGATTATAGACTACTGTTATTAACATGTGCAGTGACCTTGAGACTTATTTCTTATTTTTGATAGCCAAGATTAAAGATATTATTGCACAAGAAAACTAGAAACAGTTACAACCTAAACCCCTCATAACTTGGATAAACCAATTAGGTTGGACTCTCCAAGAAACAAAGGGATAAAACAAACATCTAATTACAATTCATAGCTTCGAACCAAGCTAACTCCCTGCTGCAAATTTTTTTTTAGGAAGAATACAATAGGTTCTAGCAATTACATTACACTTTATCTTTTTAATTATAACATCAGAAAATTACACTTAGCGTTCCTAGCTTGCCAAATCAGATAGATTCCAGCAGCTAAGGCGGAGAAGATAACTTGT
Organism: Patellifolia procumbens; assembly: GCA_947645195.1. Taxonomy (NCBI): domain Eukaryota; kingdom Viridiplantae; phylum Streptophyta; class Magnoliopsida; order Caryophyllales; family Amaranthaceae; genus Patellifolia; species Patellifolia procumbens. The sequence continues at coordinate 99,783 of CANSGD010000804.1, forward strand.
TTTTGAAATTTGGTACAGCAACTCCTCTGGACTTGTTTGAAAAATGCAGTGAAATGACTATTGAACTGCAACCAACTGAACACTCTACTGAGAATATTTGCACTAACAGGGCAAGGAAAAAAAATGTTCACGAGTCTCCTGAGTACTAAGGCATAGAACACATATGCCATCACACAAACCAATTGAAGCCAATCGATGTGTGGTCTTTAACCTGTTTTGCATCACCATCCACAAGCAAAACCTATGCTTAAGGATGCACAAGCGCTTCCAAATATAACCAGCCCATGTGACTTTGGTTTCTTCCCGTCCATAAATCTGCTTCACAGAGAATTGGACATAGCAGACATTTCCCTTTATATTCCCAACGCCTTAAACTTATCATTAACCTCACATAACTTCTTCCAATACCAACTTGACTCTTGAAGTGGGGTGTAAAAACACAAACCTTAATACAAATCAAAATTTTTAATATATCACATTGTTTGGCTTACAATTAATACCACGATCCCAGCGGAGCTTCCGATCTTTTGGATCCAACAAGCTTGAATCAATCAATTTTTTAGTGTTTACTACAACAAAAAACTCATTCCATGCAAACAAAATCTGGAACCATTTTTGAACAATTCTAAAACTGGAACGAAACCATAAACCTCCTTTAATCTTGCTTTTAGTTTTCTTGCCTTAATCCCATACCATTGGCCAAATCCATCAATAGAGGTAGATTTGAGTCCTTTCCCTGCAAAATAATAATAATAATAATAAAATAAAATAAAATTAATTCAACCAACTTTTTTGATAAATAGACAATAACATCAATATAACCTAAAAAAAAATGGAGGGAAAAAACGAAAAACTTACTAATAGCATTGAGATGATTGTTCACATCAATCTTATCAAAAACTTCAATAGCAAAGCTCATATACGCGCTTGGAGTTTGAAATTGGTGAAATTTAAATCCATGACATTGTTTTTGATAATTGACAAAATCCACTAATAAACTGCCTCTTTTGAATTAAAATCGTTTCCACTTAAGTCACACCATTTATCTTCAGTTATAATTAGATCTAGTTGGTTAGGTACAAGTGGCTACGACCTTACCTTTGCGGCCTGTTTTAGCAATCAACTTCTCCACTTTCTGAGCCAAATTCATTGCATGGTCAAAAGATTTGGGCCCATTTAAATGCAGCCCCATTTTGATTTTTCCCTAAGCCCATTTATGAATTGGATTTTGCGATCTCCTCCAAAACACTATTCAATGTGGCTAAAAGCTCGATAAACCATCGTTGGTACTCTCACACCCCCTCAGATTGCTGCTGATGATCCATCCACATGTAGGGTTCCGTGGAAGTTGATCGGGTTGTGAGGAATAACCCCTTCAACTCACCGTAGTTGAAGATGGTCGCACCGCTATAAAGAGCCACCACCACCGCATCCATCATCTCCCCTTCACTCTAATGGTAGAAGGAAAAACCGTTCGTAAAATCCACCCATATGGGTTTGCTCCGTCAAAATGAGGTAAGTCAAGCCTCTTAGCTCTCCATCCACCACCTTGGTAACCACTACCATAATCGTGCCCACAAATTTCTTCTTCACCATTGTCTCCTTCTAGTTCTTCTCAAAGGAACCACGACCGCCATTGTAGTGGCTCCTCCTATCCTGGTTGTAAAAGAGGTGGTGCAGGGTGTGACCACCCCATTTTCCGACTCGAATGTCCTTAGTCCTATCCTCAGTCCTTCCAGCTTGGTGGATTTCACCTGAGATTGGAACGACTCTTGTTGTCTCTTGTGTTCTCCTATCTCCATTTCTTGATTCTCACGAGATCTGGCTATCATGCTTTGTAAAGCTCATTCATGGCGGTAATATCTTCCACGAGTTTGAGGGTTGCCTTCTCCAAGCTCGCAACAATTGGAGAGTTGAGAGAAGCCTGTGTTGTGCTCATTGCCACCACCTCAGTCATCGTGGTGTGAATGGCTTCTACGCTTTCTTCTAGCAACTCAATTTGAATGATGGTTGTGGGTCCCACATTTTTTTCCGGTCACATGAATCTCATTGGTCTGTTACCGCTTTGCTAAGAAATGGAATAGCGAGTAATTATCACCCTAACACCAGTTGTTTGAAAAAAGGTCGACCAAACAACGACCAAGGTGGCTTTGGTGTGTAAGTCTTGGGGTTGTTGTCAAGGTGTGAGGTAGATGGGAGAGGTAGAGAGAAATGTGGGAAGTCGAGTCCTAAGTTAGCTATGGGAGTGTTAAAGGGAATTGTGGGAAGTTGACTCCCAAGTTAGGTATGGGAGTGCTAGAGGGAAATGTTTGCAATTGAGTCCCAAGTTAGCGGGGTTTGGGCCTTTAGGGCTACTCAAAAAAGGATAAGAGGAGTTAAAGGAAAAAGGCCGACCAAACAACTAACACGGTTTGATGGGGCTTCAATTGTTTCCCTTTTTTTGATTTTCCTCAACTAAGCACCCCTTTATTTTCTAAATGGCTGCTTGCCTAAGAGACGGTTAGAGCGTTTTTGTCAGCTAATTTTGATTGAACTTCTTCATTAATATAACTAGTGGCTGCAATACTCATCCATGACCAAGAATGCAAAAGTGTCATAGATTGGTAGCATTTTCTGGTAGGCCATTGTTTTCTTAGCCACTAGTTAATAACATAAAACAAGCTACCATTGGCTACTGTCTACCAATATATGCAGCTTACAACGACTCAAAGAGTGCAAGCCATTCTAGAGCCACCCTATTGATTATTTAAAATAAAACTAAAAAACATCATGTAGTATTGGCTTCTAGTTATACATTATTAATCTCCTCATTTCTTTGTAATCTACTCACTTGTTTTTTCATGGTCTCACACCCTATTAATATATTTAGTTATGCATTTGTAACTATTATGAAAAGTTTAAACTTTGAAATTTTACGTGGACAAGATCCGAAATGATAATCGTTTGACAATTATATGTATGTGAGAAACTATAGTTTAGAATTTTTAAACTATGCTATACTGCTGAGTAACATAATCATAAATGAACAGTAAAATAATCTTCCAATCGGTCTTGCAATCAGCAGTGCTTTTGCAATATGATCACAAGGAGGACATAAGCAAGCGAACCTATGAGATGTACTCTCCCAAAGCAAATGGTACTTGGTGCTTCAAAAAATTGACAAATAAACTGATAAATATTTTAGATGGTACCAATGAAAGTACCAAAAAACAGTCGGAAAATACTGTTTTCATGATCTACCATCCGCAATTATAAACTCCTAAATGAATACAGCAAGAAGAGGTGGATGGATCTCAAATCTCAACCTGGTGTTATATTTTTCAAGGAAAAAACACAGCCATATTTTCCCCTACTATACAATTTCATTAATTTAGTCATAGAAATTAGATTGTAATTCGAATCGAGTTTTTTTAAAGCTCTTCATTTTAGTTTGTTGTGTTTAGGTAATCTAATTCACCATTATCTCTTTTCACCCACCGAAGTGATCTGCAAACGCTTAGTTTCACTTTGGTGTTGGTAAAGCTCCATAGGCACTTTGGTGCTGGTAAAGCTCCATAGGCTCAAGTTGGTGGCAAAAATTATTTATATCAAGACAATATCTATGTACATCATTATCAATCTGTTAGATCTGTCAATTCACGTGTAACGAAACTGGTTATGCTGCTGCAGGTTATCTACGAGAGAGGCAGTGACCTAATTATTGTTGGTCGTGGAATCATTAAGGCTTCAAATCCTGCAGAGACTGCTCGTGAATACCGACTTCAGGGATGGAATGCTTATTTGGCCAAATGCACATAAGACAAACAGGTGTTTATGGACTTTCTCAATTTTGTACTATGGCGAGGTGACTTCTCCAATCGCATCAAATTATACTAGTGGTTTAACAACTAGTTTTGAATCTCTCCTATTAGGCATTAGATCTGGTGGAGCTATCCGTGATTCTATTTTGTGTTATATGAATGATGGTTTTGGTTGCTGTTCTTGTGCTGCATAAGGCCTTTGCCCTTTGGCAAAACTGATGTATCTTTAAATGCAAAATGAAAAAATAAATTATGTCTCAATTGATGGGTATTTAACACCCCCGGAAAATCAGGGTGAGAAAAAAACTCCCTGTTTCTATGATGAAGATTTCGCTTCTGAGTATAAGATTGAGTTTTGGTGGTTAATTGTAGACTGACATGGAGGTTATGTTCTTTTTGGAATGAAATGAACTAAACTGAAATGTAATTGTGATACCAAAGGACAGGTGTTGAACCGAACAAAATTAGAATATTTTTTTCAATTTGTACTTACTAGATAATAAAGCTGTCCCGAAAGGAGGTACAAGCCGTACAACATCGCTTCACGTCATTAAATACAAATAATTAATAAAATAAGTTAACAAAAATAATTTAATATACAAAAAGATTTTATTAATCCCTTCAATGATAACGCTTTGGACGCTATAAGGATTAGCTTTTGCTTTTGACATTTCTACGATTTATTAACTAATATAAGATTATTTAATAATAAAACTATGTATATAAAATTAATAATTTAATTTTTAATAAACAATAATTAAAAAGAATAATTATATCTAATAAAAGATTAGATTCCTTATCTAAGAATATTATTAATATGAAATTATAAAATTAGTCATAACTTTTATTTCAAATCTTCTAAAATCATAATTTATGCGCGGTTAGATTCATCTCGAAATTTGAATCAAGATCCACTTATGATATGTTTTTCTAGAATTGTAAAAATCATTTTACTAATTCAGGGTATGTTTTATTTGGCATAAATGAGCTGAACTGAACAAAATTAAAGTGGACTGAAATAATTTGAATTTAATTTAATAATTTACTTTAGATCCAATGAGGCTTAAGGGCATGTTCTCTAAGGCATAAGATAGCTGAACTGGACAAAACTGAATTAAATTAAATAGAAGTGAACTGAATTGAAATGAATCGTGATATGTGAGAGTAAAAGTGTTGCCCATAACTGAATTGAATCGAATTGAAAAGAAGCTAGAGAGAACAGACCCTTAGTAAAGCTAATACTAAGTAACATGCGAGGTCAATTGGGTTTTATCACTTTTAAACTAATAGAATTAACTAAGAAAATAATATTACTTAACACTAAAGCCCCACTCAAGTGGGACATGTAAAAAAAAACCCCATCTAATTCAATTTAGATACAATGAAAAATTATTAGATAGAAATATATTAAATTCAGCTCAAATTAATAAAATACCAAAAATCATCCAAGCTAATTTAAATTCAATCAATTTTAGGTTAAATGAAAGCATGCTCGAGCCTAAATTACGATGCACATTAAGTTCGATTGAGTTTGATCCCTTTCAAATAAGGAAAAATTGTCGGGAATAAGTCAATTTTTTCGCAATCTTCTTTTAATAAGGTAAACTTTGAATAATCCTGGGATAAGTTAACCTTTTAAGTGTATTTGCTTTTAACAAGTCAAACCCGATTTAAAAATACAAAAATGGTTGGGGATGGAAAGTAGAAGAAGAGAAAGGACACATAAATAATAAATTAAAATTTAAGAAAACCTCACGTATTACCGGTTGAATAATTTATAAGTCATTTGACTTGTTAAAAGTTTAAGTAATATTAAAGTTAACTTATTCCATGATTATCTAAAGTTTAACTTATTAAAAGAAGACCGCGAAAAGGTTGACAATTTTTCCTTTATATAATGCGGGTTAGTTGAAAACATTGTACTTCCTCCGTTTTGATATAAGTGATACATTGGCACTTTTACGGTTTTTGAGGCAAAAGATTGCAAGTATGTTTAGAGTATAATTAATGGTAAAGTTAGTGAGTGTGGTCCCCCACCCCCTTTTGAAGTTAGTGTTGTTAGATGTTGTGAATGACGTGTTTAGAAAAAAGTAAGGGCACATAGGTCATTTCACAAGAAAAAAGTTACCATATAACCCAGAATAGAAAGTGTATCACTTATTTCAAAATGGAGAAAGCATAAAATAACAAGAAATCTTCCGGGCATTGCCCGGGTTAAAAGCTAGTAATATAAATGGCTTTGTTTCAGCCATGCACTGATATAACCTTGTATCAATAGTCTGTGTAAAAGCTAGAAGTAATAATAACGCAATGAGTCTACAGTGAACGTCGAACACCGCTATACACCACTAATATTACATATTTTAATATTTTAATTATACAATGTCACTTTAAAAAATCAAAACAAATATTAAATACCATAATACCCTTACTTTATTACCATCGACATAATTAAAAATAAAATTATAAAATTACTTTTTGCTAATTACATCCCTGCGACTCTCACACACACTCCATTATCGTTTAATCCCACCCACCCCTGTACCCCTCCCTCCATTAAAACACCATCTCATATAACTAACGCCACCAAGCACAATAGCAGAAAGAACGGAAGCAACCACAGTATCAAAAAGATTCTGGTGCCTAAAACCAGAAGTAGAATCATCCATCAAAATAAGGACCATCTTGAAATAGAGCATACCCAATGCTTCAAGCTCTATCAATGGCTTCCACACTTTCTTCCTCCTCTACCCACCTCCCATTTCTTCTCACAGCGGCAAGGATTAGAAGTCACGACGACGAAGATTTAGAGATCTTCTTAGAATTTTTCTTACCATACAACAATTGATCATCACAAGGAGAATTATTAATATTTTATATAAGCAAAACAATTAGGGTTGAAATTGAAAATAGAGCTAAGTGGAATGACGATGAGGTTGGTTTCACCATTTTTGTAACTCTGATTTCTCAGCAGTAGAAAAAAATTGTGTGATTTAAGAACATGTTGCGTCAGTGATGATGGAAAGAGAGTTTGGGCAAGAAGGGTTTTACGCAGATAAAGAAGTTCAAGTGAAGGTGAGGACAAAGATTGGGTCGTAGAAAATAAAAAAATATTAAAAAGATAATATTAGTGGTGCATAGCAGTGTATGACATTCACTGTAAAATTTTCGATAATAACATGTATATAACCATTCAATCTTGCATAGTGTATTCGAGATTACTGATTTGTTCCAAAAAATAATTTGACTAACATTGACTAATTAATACGATCAGCTAATTACATTTTGGAGTAGAAAAAGGACTTGACTTAATTTTAACAGTATAGTTGGTGACGTGAATTGCTCGAATGATCTGTTGGTCAATAATGTTTTTATCTTAAGAGTTAATCCAAAGAAAAAACGAAAATTATAACATACATCCGGGTGTACCTTGCGATATGTACATCCAGGTAGTAGTTATATACATTTCGGGTGCGAATGTATCACAAAAAACACATTTGCTTCAGTGGTTACAGTGCTGCGCGTGACATGTCCTTTTTGCGCATGGAGGTTGGGGGGTTCAAATCCTCAATTTAACCAAAATTGCCCCTTTTTAATTAAATTTTAATTTGATTTTCATTTAATTTTTTCATATATTTCATACTAATTTGTAGAGTTCATACTTATTTGAACAACTTTCATACTCATTTGGACATTGTCATACTCATTTATAAGTATTTGAGTATGTTTAATCAGTGAGTAGGAAAAATTCAAATGAGTATGCTTATTAAACTCATACTCATTTAGCTTCATACTCATTTAGGTAATTGGTAGTCATTTGGAATATTCATACTCATTTTAAATATTCATACTCATTTTGCTTTGTACTCATTTTGGCCAACTCATACTCATTTTGTTTCATACTCCCATTTTGACCAACTGATACTCATTTTACTTCGTACTCATTTTGACAACTGATACTCATTTTGACAACTGATACTCATTTTGATTCGTACTCATTTTGACCAACTCATACTCATTTGGTGTACGTAGAGGTACGTACACCAAGGTGTACCTTTTACCTTCTCAGGATATAGTCCTCCAAGCATGCTCCAATAACGATGGTTTCAATAGCACTGTATCAACCTCCTCCACCTCCTTTATCCGAAATGACATCGCTTCTTCCTATGGGTTTGGTTTCTTCCTCGACGAACCCCTCTGGGTTTGGTCTCTTCCTCGACGAAAGTCGAAACCCCTCCTCCAACAAGGTTTGTTTTCCCTAAAAATGTTAAAATTTAAAACCCTCCAATGAGAAAGTGACATGTGGCTCTTCAACATGTTAAAAAGGTTAATAATATGATATAACCGGTTTTAACTTGTTAAAAACAAATAGGTATAAAAGTTAGACTTATTCAGAGATAATCAAATGAATGACTTATTTTTAGTGGACGGGCCAAATGTTGACTAATTTTTGACAATTTTTCCTAATACAAGTGCAGTAGCTTTTGTCTAGGATCTACTCCTTCAGTTTCTAAAACCGTTGAGAAAACTTTGATGACGTTTACCTTCAAGATTTGTTAAAAACCAATGGCTTGCTGAAAACTAAAAACTTTGCATCCTAACCCAAATCTAAATCAAGGGCTAAAGCTGGGAAAAAAAGGAAACTTTCTCTCTCTAAACTCACAATCTCACGATTTTCTCTTTCTCTAAACTCACAATTCTCACGAAAAAATTCAAATGAGTATGCTTATTAAAATCATACTCATTTCGCTTCATACTCATTTAGGTAATTGGTAGTCACTTGGAATATTCATACTCATTTTAAATATTCATACTCATTTTGCTTTGTACTCATTTTGACCAACTCATACTCATTTTGTTTCGTACTCCCATTTTGACCAACTGATACTCATTTTACTACGTACTCATTTTGATAACTGATACTCATTTTGATTCGTACTCATTTTGACCAACTCATTCTCATTTGGTGTACGTAGAGGTACGTACACCAAGGTGTACCCTTTACCTTCTCAGGATATAGTCCTCCAAGCATGCTCTAATAAGATGGTTTCAATAGCATTGTATCAACCTCCTCCACCTCCTTTATCCGAAATGACATCGCTTCTTCCTATGGGTTTGGTTTCTTCCTCGACGAACCCCTCTTGGTTTGGTCTCTTCCTCGACGAAAGTCGAAACCCCTCCTCCAACAAGGTTTGTTTTCCCTAAAAATGTGAAATTTTAAAACCCTCCAATGAGAAAGTGACATGTGGCTCTTCAACATGTTAAAAAGGTTAATAATATGATATAACCGGTTTTAACTTGTTAAAAACAAATAGGTATAAAGTTAGAATTATTCAGAGATAATCAAATGAATGACTTATTTTTAGTGGACGGGCCAAATGTTGACTAATTTTTGACAATTTTTCCTAATACAAGTGCAGTAGCTTTTGTCTAGGATCTACTCCTTCAGTTTCTAAAACCGTTGAGAAAACTTTGATTACGTTTACCTTCAAGATTTGTTAAAAACAATGGCTTGCTGAAAACTAAAAACTTTGCATCCTAACCCAAATCTAAATCAAGGGCTAAAGCTGGGAAAAAAAGGAAACTTTCTCTCTCTAAACTCACAATCTCACGATTTTCTCTTTCTCTAAACTCACAATTCTCACGAAAATCCTCTCGCAATATTCACGGAAATTGCAAAAAGGAAACATATTCAACCGATTTTTGCGATTATGATTCAAAAAGAAGCACATTCAAACAATTTATTGTCAAAGTTTCAGTCAAATCTTCGCGATTTACATCCAAAACCGATCACATCAACCAATTTTCTCTATTTTGATTCACTTTCAATTATAGAAAAACCTAAAGATTATATTTAGGGTTACAATCTTGTAAAATTGCAAGCTACACCTTCAAATTCGGCTACATTCAAGTAAGTTCTTCTAATTTGTGTTTTGAAGTGTTTACTTTTAGTTTAATCAGTTAAATTTAGTTGAATCGTTTGATTTTGAGTTGAATTTGTTTGACAAATGTTGACAAACTCCTTCGGTTTGAGTTTTTAGCGTAGATCTGGTGATATGTAGTGTGTGATTCGAGTTTAGTGGATAATTAGGATTTGTTTCATATTAGATCTGAGTCATATGGTGTACAAAGTGTTTTCCAATGGTTATTGTTTTAGATTCTAACATTGTACATATATCATGAATATATTCCAATTTTCTTTTGATTTCCTTATGTAATTTTATATGTACCCCCGTTTGTATTATATGTTGCCATTGTTTTTTAATGTTCACAATTAGTAGAGGTTCTTAATTTTGGGTACTTCAAGAGATGATATATTCCATTTAACCTCTGTAATTAGATATGTAGCCTTTGTAATGTTACATGTACCCACTGTTATTTGCAGGAAAATGGAACATGAAACTCAAGAACTAGTTTACTCCACAAGCACTAATCTAATACAAACTCCATCACCAATTGCTTCAACTATGACATTCACTCATCGTCCTTGTTTTAATCCAAGGGGTACAAAATAATGGCTTCCAGTTTGTTCCCTTGAACTAAAGCCTACTGTTGGCATGACATTCGCCAATGTAGCGGATGGCGTCGAATTCTACAAAGCTTATGCTCGCTTCTGTTGTTTGTGGAGAGACTTGGGACAAAGAAAAATGACAAGGATGGAAATGTGTTTTTGATATGTGTATTGCAACAAGTAAGGATACAAAGAAGATGACAAGTAAAAAAAAAAAACTTAAAACTCAAAGGCTTTGTTGAGTTTCACTTCTCGAAGAAGAGGCGTCAATAGAAATGGTTGGGATGCAAGAATTGCGATGAAGAGGCGCAAAGACGGATTGTTCATGGTATATATTTTTCATGAATCTGATAATAACTTATTTGCTACTCCTAAAAGCATGAATTTTCATAAGAATAAGAGAAATCTTACACTTGCTCACAAGAAATTCATGTTTGATAATTTTCAAATTGAATGGCAACCACAACAAATCATTTAGGTTAATGAAAGAACATGTTGGTAGTTATGACAATGTTGGGGGCAACAATGGTGGATTTTAAAAACTTTAACCGAGATATGAAGTGATATTTGAGAAATGTTGATGCTACAATGTTCATTAATAATTTGAAAGAGAGTGAAAAATAGTGGTGGTGGCTTCTTCTTTGAATATTGTCTCAATGAAACAAAAAACCTTACAAGAGTATTTTGGTGTGATTCTATAAGTAGGAAAAACTTACAAAACACATATAATTTGTTTTTTTCCCCATTCACGGGAGTTGATCATCATAATAAATGTGTCACTTTTGGGGTTGGGTTAGGATATAGAGTCTTTTACTTAGTTGTTTGAATGTTTCTTGAAAGCAACGGAAGGTCGTCAGCCTATTTGCTTGATAACAGACCAAGATCCTGCCATGAAGTAGCAATTATAAGTGTCTTTAATACAACAAAACATAGATTATGTATGTGGCACATTATGAGAGAGATCTCTAGGAAGGTTGGTCTTGCAATGTGTAATGAGACAAATTTCTTAACTGATTTGAGTAGTGTTGTATGGAATAAGGAACTTAAGCCAGAGGAATTTCGATGCTGAATGGGGTGTAGTGATGTCAAAATATGGATTGGAGCCACACGATTGGTTCTTGCACATGTTTAACATACAAGAACTTTGACATTCTCGGTATTTTAGAAGTCTACTTTTGGGTGGTATATTGCGATCTACTCAAATATATGAGAGTAAAAACCACTTTTTCACACAATTTACCAATGCAAACTGTCTCTTGAGTTATGATTTAGGTATGAATCGACAATTGATTTTCAAATACATAATCAAGATGAACTCAATACAGATAACAAAAATTGATTGCCTCGACTTGTGACACCTTGATGTGTTTTAAAAGTAAAACCGCAAGTGCACGATGTCTGTTGTTGGAAGAGCCTTGCAAGTACGTGTCGAATCCACAGGGAGACAGGCTTTCAAATTCAATATTCAATTACAAAGCTACTTCAGACGAAATCAGGTAAGAATCAGCTGAACTACTAATTAAACTAAAGAAAACAGGATTAAACTTAGTTTTAACTATGAATTAGAAGACTAGGGTATTAGTTCGGTCCACCATGCTTATACTAATCGAAAGGGTTCCATTAACTAATAATACCTAGGTCTAGAGTCAAAAAATCAGAGCCAATGTTAAGCCAACAATCGGGTCATAACACTCTTAATTCAACATATGTAGTACTATCGCTCAGACAATCAGAATCAATAGTGTGTTTTAAGCCTTGATAAATAAGCCTACGACCGGGTCATATTCAAGTTGTCATACGTAATTTATGAAACCACGCAATAACATAAACCACCGATTAAAGAAAAAATCACACTATGTTTGCCCTAATCAGAACCTAGAGCTAATAGCAATTGAAATAATTAGCATGATATAAACATGACTTTCCTCCTAAAACACAGAAAGACGACTATTCACTCATAATTGAATCAACAACGGTGAATATAATATAAAAACCTAAACTTTGCATCATGAACGAATTAATAAGCAGACAAAGCAATCAAAGATTAGAAAAAGGAAATAAGAGTAAAAGAACGATACCAATCAACGAAAAGCAATACTTTTTATTGAAATAATCCAACGTTTGATCACCTTCGAATCTAAACTAAAGTGTTTAACTATGAAAAAGTCTTAAAACTAAACTATGAATGCGGGAAATAAAAGTGAATAAATGATCTCCGACAAGAATGAAGCTAATTATTTATACTAAAGCTAATAAAAGCATTGAATATAAATCTCGGAAAAGATAAAATTTCGACATCTTGTCAAACGCCCGATCGGGCCAAAGTTCGAACTCCTATGGAAAATCATGGCAGTAGCACAAGAAGGCATATGCCCGATGCCATCGGGCGGAAAATCGAGTAAAGCCCATATTCTGTAACACCCCGCCCAAACCGAACCCTTTTTATATTAATAAAACTCGTTTGAGGAGAAATCAACGAGGGTTCTATTCGGATGGAGCGTTATCGACGCACTCAACTCCTTGGAATTAAGTGCAAGGCTAAGTAACTAAAACCTATTCATTCCAAACTTAATTAAAAATCCTTACAACCAAATTGAAATTGTTCGTTAAGTACTAAATACTAAGTGTTTCAGAGTTCTAGCGGAAGCAAATTATTAAACTAGGTGGATGACAACTTCTAGTCGATCTCTCATATTTCCCCTCGATCACCCACCTGACAAGAGAGACAAGCTCCCAAAAATCAGATAAACTGAGTAATTCCAACTCCATCCCGTAAAGTACTTAAGATAAAATAATTGAAAATAATATATAAGTCGAGTTGAAAAGCATTACACATAAACATATACAGTTAAAAAATCACATTAATATAATATTCCAATTCATTTACGAAAGGGAAGGAGAATGCTAGCAAGCCGGTGATACACCACGTAAATCCACTTGCTAATGTGAGCCGGTGATACACCACGTAAATCCACTCACATGTAGGCCGGTGATACACCACGTAAATCCGCCCACAAAATCAAATTGGCCATAAAACAGAGTCCCTAGTGTGCACACCCCTTCTAACTTGGAACACATCAAGTTAGAAGGAAGACAATTAACAGAAAAATCAGCATAGTAACAAAAGAACCTGTAGGTGGCCGCTGAACCTCCCATACAGGGCAACCTGTTCATCACTTCCTTTCGATATTCCACTTTAAGTGATTAGTATATTTTATGAAAGTCATCACTTAAATCACATATACATCATCTCATTTAACCAAGTACGAGTATATTCATTCCAACATCCATAACTCAATTTATTCACGACTTATCCAAAAAGCCCATTTTCATTCATGTACAAAACCATCACTTGTAAATTTAATAATCCATCATTTCTAATTTATAACCAATCCATTTTCAATTTTCATTTTCAACTTTAATAACAACAATAGCACAGTAACAATGATAATGATAATAATAATAATAATAACGATAATAATAATAGTGATAATAATATTTATAATAAATAATAATAATAATAATAATAACAATTAATCTTTAATTAAACAAATGCCGAAGACAAAAGATTAACTCGTTATCGAGTTTAATTACGAAGTTAACAATGCTATAATAATCATTGTCATAGTCCATAGTCCATGATCCATATCCATAATTCATAGTCATTAGTCATCTTACTAATCGTGTTCATAATCCGCATTTAAGTCAATAGTTATAATCCATAATAGTTCCATAATTATGATCCATATTTCTAATCACATAGTCACGTAATTAAATTATTTTATACTACGGGATCTACGTTTAGATGGACATCGAAAATTACCTCTTGAAGCGTGCCCGAAGTTAAGCCACGAGTTGATCGCACTCTTGATAATCTTCTTCTACTAGATCGGAATCTACAATTAAACGGGATCTAAAATTAGTTTCCTAAATAACCCCTTTATTTTATTTATAAAATAAACAACTTAAATAATTCAAATAACTTAAATAAAATTGATTAATTATTTCAAAAGAGTTTTATAAATCAAAGTTAATGTTATTAAATTATTTATAAAAATCATTTTAAGTACTTAGAGGTTACTTTAACTTTTAATTTTCCAATAACTTAAACAATTATTCTATTTTATAAACATAAGAAATATGTTTAGGTCATTAAAGACTAAGTCAAACACCATTAAGCAACCAATTAATTTTAAATAAGTAAAGAAAATACTTTATTTTTATTTTAATAACAATAAAACTTAAAAAGAAGGGGGGGGATCTGATTCATTGAATCAGTTTCAGCGAGAAGGGAGAATAGGGGAAGGGGAGAGAAAGAAGTAGGGGAGAAGGGAGAAGGGAAGGAGGGAGGTTTGCTGGCGGTTTTGGGCAGTCGACGGCGAGGTCGCGGTGGTCTGGGCGGGCGAGTTCAGGCGAGTGGTGGGGAGGGGCGAGGCTGAGCGTGGTGAGGGCTGGCTGCGTTTTGGGAGCAGCGTTTGGTTGGCTGCGTTTAGGGCGAAGGAGGAGGGAGGGTTGGGTGGTGGTGCTGCGACGCAGCTGTACGGCGAGGGTGGCGCGGTTTATATGGTGGTTTCCGGTGGGGCGAAGGCAGTCAGGTGGTGGTTTGAAGTTTTCATTTTTTTTTTTTTTTCAAAACAAAAATCAGAAATTGAAGGAGAAGAGGGAGAAATTGAAGCAACCTTAGAATGTAGTGGGTTGCTTGAGTAATTGAATGGGTGTAGCTCAGTATTTATAGAGGGATTGAGTCAGATTTTTGAGCTTGGAGTCAAGCTCCATTAATGGTGAAGATCTTTGAATATGAAAATCTGATATTGTTTTGACTACTTTGCTCAGATTTTCCTAAGTTTTAGCTTGAGTGTTGATGAAATCTGACAAGAGTGATGGAGTGTTTGGATTTTTGCTCTTGGATGTGTTGTAGTCACATGAGGGAGGGAGGAAGGTTGAAGAAGGAGTGAATCAGACTTTTATTTTCTGATTTTGGTGTTTTTTTTTTTTTTGGGCTAAGGTACTTGGACTTTGGTATTTGTTTGAGTTGTGCTCTCAATGGGTTTTTGTCAATGTGGATTGACAATGGTTTGAATAAGAATGCCCACAACCAAGTAAATATTTCAATAATAATTAAATTAATTAGAAATAATAAAATGAATAATTAGTTTGTAAAAAGAATATATTTAAATTAAATCATTGAAATAGAATCACTAAATAATTCAAAACTAAATAAATCATTTTTAATAAAATCGTTAAATAATTCAAAAACTAAATGAAATCATTTTTAATAAACATTAATAATTCAAAAACTAAATGAAATCATTTATAATAAACATTATTATAAAATAAACTTGAATTATCGGTAAATAAATTTAAGTGGAAAATAATATTAAAGCTTAAGAAATAATAAATAAGCTTTGAAAATTCGAGGTATTACATATTCACTCCGCGTCCCAGCACAACAGCAACTACACTCCTCCCGATCGGGCCCACAACATTTTTTCCATCACTCGTGTCTTGCTTCACCTTGCCAGTTGAACTCAAAGGGCGTAAGACTCGCCTGATGGGTCCGGGCAGGCTCGCCCAGTTGGACGGATGGGATTTCTCCTCATTTTCACCTTTTCTTTGCTTATCGAGCTCGGGTCTTCGAGCCTAGGGGCCGTGGGATCTCATAAATCATTAAATATGTCTCGTAATAACTCGTATGTGCCTTAATAATGACTCGTATAGCTATGGTTTCTGACAAGGTCGTTGAACGTGCCAAATTAACAACCTAACTTAGCCTAATATAGGGCAAGATAGGGTCAAATCCATGGGGAAACAAAGATTATTCAAAGTTTAAAAGTGATTAAGCGAGCTAAGCCTATTTTTGGGGATTATTGAGATTAATGATTAACTAAGAAATAGTGAACTAATTAGCTAACAATAAACTAAATGATTTGATTTGACTATAATAAGAAAGCACTAGGGATAGGGGAATTACTAGTTAACCACTAGCTAACCTATTAGTCAAGCCAAGGGGATTCAATAGGGTCAATTAAGGGACCAATTCACTCAAATGTTTCCTAATTACTCTCTCGAGCTAATTAGGAGGACCTAACCGACTAACTTCACCTATTCTCATGGCAAATTCAATCAATTAAGTGTTTCCACAACCCATAGTGATCCAATCAAGGTCCTATGAAGTCAACACCTATTCTCATGGTGAAGTCAACCTATTGACTAGCTTGAGGTCAATCTAGACTTCATTTCTCAATCCTTCACCTAAGATACCCAAATCAAATTTAAATGGTGATCAATCAATTAAACATAACATTAATTTAAGCTAGGCAACCTAATTTCACCTAGGTCTAACCCCCATGCTTGACTTTTGAGGTCAACTAGTGATCACCTAGGTCATCCCCTTCCCCTAGTTAGGAAACTACTCTAAAGCCATAAAAGAAGTAAATAAAAAGTTTGAAACATTAATGGAGGTTCAACAATAGTGGAAAATATGGAAATCAATTTTTAAGTAACTAATCACTACTAAACAATGCTAAAACAAAATAAACAAGTGGTAAAGCAAATAAAGAGTAAAGGAAAGAAGAAATACTCAATAAAAGATGATGAAATCACTAATTTTCCATTGCAATAAATCCAAAAAGCTAAGTTTAGTCTTAGATCCACTTTCTCTCACTAAGTTCTACTTCTCTCTCTAAAACTCTCTCTAATTAAAACTAATTAATACAGAAATAAAAGCTAAGTATCTCTATTATTACAAAATTGAGTTTTTATACCTTGTAAACATAAGGGCAATAAATTAAAAGACGAGTAAAAAATGGCAGTTTTGGGCACTGGGGCGCCCGCTCCTCATACTGTGGAGCGCCCGCTCCAAGATTGGAGTAACAGCTCCAGAAACGCTCCTGGGTCGCTCCAAGCTACTGTCCTCTTTCTGCACTTTTCCTTGGCCAGAGCGCCCGCTCCGCCTCTTTTGGAGCGGCTCCCCTGTTTTTGCTCCTTTTCCTTGTTCTTAAGCTATCAACATTTGAAAGAAGGTTAGAAAAGGGGAGAGGGGGAATGCAAATGCTCATGCAATAACTACTAAGATGCAAATGCACTAAAAACTAAGGTAAAACATGTAATCATGAAAAAGGATGCAAAATGGAAAAGAAAAGAAAGCTACATGACCTAAAATGCAACTAAATGGCCTAGAACTACACCTAATTAGTGAGTCTAAAACTCACTTATCAAATTCCCCCAAGCTTGCCAATTGCTTGTCCTCAAGCAATCAACAATCCCAAGGAAACAAATGCATGCACTAAAACTAGTAAGAGCATCACAAAAGCAAGGTTCTAATCTCATAAGAGGTGTCAAGGCAAAGGAAAATCTCGACAAACTTTCGAATCTTATAGCCGTCCTTCCTTATCCACAAATTAGGGGTCGAAGGGGTGGTCTAAGCTAGTGTGCAAAGAAAATGATCTTCTTAGAGGTCCCTCAACTATCACAAAAGCCCTCATTAATACTAAGTGAAACCTTTCCCTACAAAATGGAAAAACTCGCTCAACCTTGTACCAATCACGCCCCACAAGTTCCCAAGATCCCCCAAGCTAGCCCTTGTATTAATTAGTTAACTACATTCCTTTTTTTTTTGTTGCAAAGGCCTTAGACTACCTCCTCACGCGGTCTATCTCTCACTCGATAGTCATGTTTCTGAGGTATGGTACCGAGCACTCGATGTGAGACGCGATAAGAGGGGTAGCTCATACCAAAGGCATTGGAGCATCTAAAGGAACCAATTGCAAAAGCTAATGGTATCAATAGGCTACTAGCCTTGGCTCTCATGCACCACTTATTTAACCAAATCAAGCTCATTTTGTTTTATTATTTTCAATTTTTTTTGCTTTTACCAAAATTTTTGTTTTTTTGTTTTGTTTTCTCTTTTTATTAATTAAAGGCTACTAGCCGTTAATTTTAATGAGCTAGAAGGGTTCTCAAGGTCGCTAAGGTGCTTATCCAAGGTCAAAGGAGAGATTCAAGACTTTTTATAGGGAAATAGTGACACTTATTCAGGCTAAAGGCGAGTCTCAGACAATCAAGGGGTAAATTCGTAACAACACCTAGGCATCCAAGGTTAAAGCACCCCTAATACTCCTAACGAGCACATAAGACACTCAAGCTACTACACCCCTACTCAAATTCAAGTTCCCAACCTCTAACCTCTAAATTTATCATGTAGAGTCATTCCTTGACTAGGTAATGCAAAATATTTTTTTTTTTTTGAAAATTTTATAATTTACATGCAAACTACCAATAGACAAATCCTATATGCAATTAAGAAACTACATGCAAAACTATCATGCTATGCAACTATGCTACATGCAATTCTAAGACTAAATTGAGTTAAGAAGAAAATAAGAAGAAAAATAAAGCAAAATGATATATACATAGAACTTAAAAGAAAGAAAACAAGAGAAAGTCATGTACATATAATATACAAGGGAATCGGTCATCCATGGTTCAAATCATCAACATCCACAAGGCATCCACCAGCACACTCTCCTATCATACCCCGTATTCCCAACCTAGCATGCATCCTCTCTAAGACGTGTACCCAAAAAGACACCCCAAACCCTCAAAAAGCCACCTCCCGCAAGCATAATCAAAGATAAACACCCCCCAAACAATCAAGGCACCGTCCTCGGTGCAAACATACAAAACAAGTAAAGGGGGAGCGGGGCAAGAGGAACTAGTCCTCGTCCATATGAGATAGACCTTCTCCCGGTGGGGGAGGTGGTGGCATGTCTCCCGAAGGGGGAGGGCGCGGCATCGAGCAATAGAAGGCTAGGGGGCGCGGCCATGAGGTTCCCAACCACCCGTGTAGCCCAGCGGCCAAGCGCCATAAGGGTGTGGATAGGCGGGATCACCCATGGGGTTGGAACCCTCGGGTGCTGCCAATCATATGGCGGGTCACGGTGGGGCCAATACGGGTACGTAGGTTGCATTGGTTTGCACCATCTTACCACTCAAGTTGAGGAGGCCAATTAGGAAAGCTGACATAAGGCTCAACGTTTCTTCTCTCAACGTGGTGATGGTACATTGCATTGGTTTGCACCATCTTACCACTCAAGTCTTCTCTCAAACCTTGGATCGTATTCATCATACGATCCTGGTTGAGAGCGATACTATAGTAGGTCCCCTCATAGTCAAAAGAGTAGGACGACACAGAAGCACCACGACCAGAACTCGGCTCCTCTCTTGCGAGAGGGGTAGCTAAGTCGTCGCGTGCGGGCTGGGCTTGCCCGATGGGGGGCTCGTAGGGAATAAAAAATTATCAACATCCCCCACGTCACGGTCAAGACAGGTCACCCCCTGGTTTGGCAAATATCAATGATGACGACCCCTTGCCTTCCAAATAAACCGCGTGGGATCGGGGGCATAATCAATCCACCCGACGGTTTTAAGATAATCCATATCAAGGAAGGGGTTTTCATCAACTGGAGTCAAAAATGGGAGTTGCTCCCCAAACCCTAGGGCGGTGGCAATGATAGTCACCATTCCCCCATAATGAATATCGGATTTGAATGTCTCCCCACGCTGTATAGCAATACACTGTTGGAGAAAAGGAAATCCAAGATTCAACTTGCCCCCATTCTGTACAGGATGATGGGCGGCAAGGAAGAGTACATTCACCTCCTCAGAGGCCACCTTGCTAGGCTCCTTTTTGGAGTAGACGACGGTAACCAAGAGGCAATGAGTGTATCTAAGAACGGGGGAATGCATGTGAGAGGAATATCCGGTCTTCGGATGAAAGGGCGCACATCCGGCAATGTCTCGCCAGAATACGTCCCTTTGATAGAAGAGATTGTGTTGCCAAGTTTCAGGGTAGCGAATGGCGTTTGAGGTATCACAAAGGAAGATTACGTTAAGTCTCGCTAGAGAGATGCATTGGGGTTGATTGAACAATTGGAAGGAGATTTCATACTCCCCCTCATGTCCCTCAACCTCACGTCTCTCTAGGGAGGCTAAGAATTACAAAGTGAGGCGCTCATACGTCAAAGCACAAACGTGTGAAAGCGGTCCAGACCCAAAGCAAGCAAGCTCCGCCTCACATCACGCCTAATCCCCAAGCTTCAAAGATTATCACCATGGTAAAATTTGGAAGCTTTTATTTTTCGGTGCTTAAGTTCGTCATAACAACGTTTATGTTCCGGGTTGACAAACTTAAGGGCCAGAAGGGTGCCCTTTGAGTTCTTTTGTGAAGAAGAGCCGTGGTCTTTCTTACTCTTTTTGCGAAAACGGTACATACTTGGAGTTCATAGTGAATAACTCAACCAAATAATGTTTTTAGAAATCAAAAGACCGCGAGCTCAACCCGACAAAGTAAGCTAAAAAATGGAGGCACCGACTATGACAACTTCCCAATTAATAAATTAAAACAAAGAAAAACAAGTATTCACACAAATAAAAATCAAAGTAAAATAAAGAAAAATTTAAAAAGAAACTAGGAAGAAAAATCAAAAATAAAAGAAACTAGAAAAATTAAGCTAAATAAGCTACAAGGAAAAAAGAGAGTTAAAAAGAAAAGTGAAAGAAATCAAATAAAAAAAATAAACAAAAATCAAATAGAAATAAAAATCTATCTAAATCTACTAGCTAATTCCACAAGAATCACCACATTCATCATATTTTTAATTTTCTAAGCCAAATCTAGAAGAAAAATGAAAGTTAGGGTTAGGGTTTTACCTCCCTCTTTAAGATGGGTGAAGAAAATCCTCAATTGCAAGCAATAAAGGCTTCTTCAAGCTCCAACCTTGCTCCTTAACCCACCCCCAACCTTCAACTTTGAGTGATGACCAATTTTTCAATATGGGACTTTTGAACGAAAGTGGGTTCTTTGTGTAGAGGAGGATAAATGGTGAAGGCTTTGTGAAGGAAGTGAGTGAAAAAGATGAGAAATGAAGGAGATATGAAGGTTTGAAGATGGAGGTTTAATGGAGTTTGGAGAGAGAAAAGGGGTTTGAAGAAGATGAATAAGTGAATGAGAGTGAATGAATGAAGATGAATGAATGGAAGAATGTGAGTATGAGAGTGATGTGGAAGAGAGTGGGACGGTTAAGGGGGGTTGGGTAAATAAGAAAAACACGTGCAACACAAAAAAAAGAAGAGAGCGTTTTAGGCACTGGAGCGCCCAGTCCTAGCCTGAAGCGGGGTGCTCCAGCACGCTCCAGGAACGCTGCAAGTTCCTGCCTCCTTCCCTTCTTTTTCTGGCACATGGAGCGCCCGCTCCTGTTGGGGAGCGCCCCCCCTTTGGCTTTTTGGGGCTCGCTCCTCCTCCCATCTCCAATACTTAACCAAATTTTCATCTTTTTTCACTCTTTCTCTAATCTTTCTCATAAACCTCTTATTTACTCCTCTCTTTTTTTTCCTCTCATCTTTTTTCTCTCATGTTCTTCATTGGTCTTTTTCTCATGCTTTTTTTTGTTTTTTTCTTCGTAATCTTTTCTTTCTTTTTTCACAATTTTTTTTGAAATGCTAAGAAATCGGGTAGCCTCCCGTAAGAGCTTCTTTAAAGTCATTAGCTTGATCTCCCTACGAAGAAAAACCTTATAAAGGAAGGGGGTAGTCATCCAAAGTGATATGGAAAATGCTCTCCATTTGAGTTCCATCACGGTATACCTTGAGCCTGTGCCAATTTACTTTTAATGTTCCTTTCACTTCGCTCCAAACTTCAACCGCACCATGTGGGAACACCGTTCTAACTTCAAACGGGCCACTCCATCTAGACTTAAGCTTCCCTGGAAAGAATAGCCTAGAGTTGAAGAGAAGTATCTTGTCTCCTACCTTAAATTCTCTCTTCATAATTCTTCGGTCATGCCATGCCTTAGTCCTCTCTTTGTAGATCCGAGCATTTTCATAGGCATCCCTCCTAATCTCTTTGAGCTCATGTACATCCAAAAGTCTTCTTTCCCCAAACGCCTTGAGATCAAAGTCCAAAAGCTTGATGGCCCAATATGCTCTGTGCTCCAACTCAACTGGCAAATGACATGATTTTCTATACACTAGCTTGTGGGGGTTGTGCCAATTGGGGTCTTATAAGCCGTCCTATATGCCCATAAAACATCATCAAGCTTTAAAGACCAATCCTTGTGAGATCGGTTCACGATTTTCTCCAAGATGAGCTTCACCTCTCTAAATTAGGAGACTTTCATAACCAATCAAAAGGTACCACTTCAAACTTGAACAAATATGTAATTATAGATGATCTTTCATCTTTAAGTGGCTTTAAAACTGGAGTCAAGTTATTCACCTATATAATACAAAACACCAACCCCAATTAATGGTGATATAAGAATTTATCTAATTAAGCTTAACAACAACATTAACTTTCAACCAAACACAAATAGTATCTAAGAGGAAAATGTCAATAGGTGGTACATTATAGAATTAGAGGTACATTATACAATAGGGTTCTTTTGGACTGGGTATCTAGGTCTCCTAATTTTAATTGTGTGATATTCATTATGTTGAATCAAATTAAGCTTTACAGCGGTACCAACATTGAACCAACCACAAATATTATTTAAAAGAATAATGTCAACGGGGGTATGTTATAAATTCAGGGGGTACATTATACAATAGGGTTTTTTGATTGGGTATCTTGGTCTCCTAATTAATAATATTTAACAGGAAAATGTCAATAAATCATAAGGGGGTACATAATAAATTCAAGGGGTACATTATGCTATGGGGTACATTATACAATGAGGGGATACATAATAAATTCAGATGGTACATTAGGTTATGGGGTACATTATACAATGAGGGGGGATAGATAATGAATTCAGAGTGTACATTATGCTATGGGGTACATTAATACTTATGAAAGGGAAACATTATACAGTGGGGAGGGTACTACACAATTCAAGTTCATAAGCTTAGTATCATCCAATTTGCAGTTCAAAATAAAAAGATGAGAAATGGTTATATGTCATCAAATGGGTTCATTATACAATGGGGAGGGTTAATCATTAATTCTGAGAGTACATGAAGACACGAAATAATCAAACTTTGCAAAATAATAAAAACTCTCCAAAAGATCCTGGGATAGCGAAAATTCTTTACATACTATAAATATTGCCCATTCTCCAAACCTCTCAGAGTCAGCAGTTTGTACTTGTGATACATTATCCAAGTATTATATAATTTTTGAATTGAAGTTGATCACTATTACAAAACTAGTGATCCTCCATCAACATCGGGACAAACAACTAACACAAAAAAGAATTAAGCGAATCAGGAACTAGTATAGAGATTAGGAAAATTTTTAGTTCAACAAAATTTTCGAATTTTTACCATGGTATCGCTAATTTGAAAAGATGATCCAATGAATTAACAGTGTTCACAACCCAACACTTCAAGGAGTTGTGAAGGTTTAGTTCTTGCTTTTTGAGCGCATCTTCCCTTAAAATAACATCATCTTCATTGTAAACATCAATGAGCTTCTTCGAAAAAATATGCATATAAAAAACAAATAAATCATATCAATGGTGTGTTTTTAGCCTGTAGTTAAATTGGAGAAAACCAAAATTATTAAACCGACTTACGGTTTGGTCAACGACAAAGAAAACCTAACTGGTTCACTTTTTTTTCTTTCTTTAATGTCATTTAGAATCATCGACCACACACGAATCACATAACTAGAAACTTTTTGTTGATAAGCTAAGGTAAGCAATTCTTCTCCAAATATGATATATTCACTTCCATTATACTTGAAAATTGTCTCCCTATAAAATAAAAGGATCAAAAAGAAACATAATTAGTAAATGATATCAGAAGTTTATAAACTTAGTTTCTTAAAATAAAATATCAAAACTTCAAGATAAAAAGAGGTGACATGATTCAAAACTTATAAAATAGGTACATTCTATAATGAGGAGTGTACATTATAAATTCATATGGTACATGAAGACATGCCATATAATTAAGCTATAAAAAATAAATTACAAAATTATATGGAAGAAATGTCATATGGTTCAAGGTCAGATTATTCAGCTTCTAAAGGGTTATACATGCAATACATCTTGTTGAAGGATAGGCAAAATTCATCGAATTTTTATTCTTTGACATATGTTCAGAAATAAAATCCAAAACATCAGTTGGTTCACCATAATCAAATGGACGAAACAATGACAAAAGATCAAATGAAATCCCTGATTCTTCCAATTTATCTTTGCCATTCAAAATATCAGAGAGCACTTTATTCACATTATTGCTGCAGTGCTTTTCCTGTGGATATGGATTATCTTCAGCATTATCTTGATCATTACGATTTAAAAAAATGAAAATAAAATTAATAAATTTTGTAAATATCAAGCAGATAAAATGTGAAAATAATAAAGCACATACTTTCTTCATCTACAAACAAATCAAAAGAAGGGATATCCATTGCTTGTTTTTTGAGAAGCAGATCATTAATAGTCTTGTCAATCTTATCAAGTGTTTCAAGATTTGATAACATTTTCTTCATCTGAGAAAGATCTGGCGATTGTGAAGTCTTTTCTGGATCAGACTTCTTGGCAACAGATTGATTTATGATTTTCCCTTATCCGATTAAGTCGATCGGCATGAATAAAATTAAAGAGCTCAACATCCCTTCTCAAAAGAAGTATGATCCTTTGAATTTCCTGGATTGAATAAAAAAATAGTACAAAATGTTAATCTTTATACATAAAATGTACCCCTTTAAATACTAATTTATGTATACAATAACATCAACAATAAGAAATTATATTAATTTCTTCAGGTTTTATACAAAATTTAGGTGAAAGAAACTTTAAATACATAAAGAACATAAAGTAAAACTAGGTTCTTTCACACCTCTAAACATGAAACGATGAAAGTAAAGCAATTGAAGTATAAGAACACATCCTTTCACTCTTTTAGAGTCTATGTTCTTTCCTATCAAAATTGCTTTTTTAATGCTAGAAAAGTAAACTTTGATAGCATTACACAGGCAATCAAGAACATAAGAACACCAATCCAAACTTATTAACGAATCTATATTGTCTATGGCTTTTGCAATATAAAAATCAACAATACCATTTGCACTGGCATTTAGAACACACGTACAAAACAAAATACTTCTTAAACAAAGGACCTCCTTCCTTCAAATCCATCATCGCTTCCAACAATGCACCAGTATACAATGTTGAAACTTCTTTGCAATCAAACCCTTTCTTCAATTCTATCATGTACGAATCATCGGGATTCTCATGTTTTCTAAATTTTCCTATGCTAACAATCTTGGTATCACCTTTGAAAAGACAAAACAGATCATAAAGGTTATCACGAGTGACATTAAACTTACTCCATCAACTGAGAACCTCCGACTATTTGGATTGAAATGATGAACAAGTCAAGGAACCATGTAGCAGTTAAATTTGGTATGTTTCATTCTAAAAGAGCCCCCAAACCCAATCTCCTAAATACTCTTCACTTGATCAACACTACGACCACGAAATACTCCAACAACTACAGCACATCGAAAATGTGTTTCAATCGCAATTCACTTACGATTCCCGATTTATAAAAAAGGTGAAAGTGTAAACTTGTTAAAAAAGTACATACTAATTAAAAATTCCTCACATGTATTATTTTCAGTAAAACAATTTCAACATTATAGAAGGTACATATAACATATCAAAGGGTGCATATACCCAAACCATGATATGTTCATTTATTTCATGACAGGGTACATATTACTATCCCAGAGTGCATATAGTAACAAAGGGTACGTATAAACTTACAGAGGGTACGTATAAATTTCCAGAGGTTACAGAGAACATATAAGATAATACATAAGATGATATGAAAGGGTACATATAACAGAAGTCACATACATAGGGTACATATAAAATCACAGAGGGTATAAAAGTTCACTTAAAAGGTACATGTATAATACATAAAAAGATAAAGAAATAAGACTTACTTACTTAGAAGCTTGTTGATAAACAACATCCAACATATTTCTTTTTTGTTTGAGAGCGCCAAGGTAGAACTTACCTATCTTTCTCTTCTTTGACAAAACTAATCTACGATCATCTTCATCATGTTCATAGTCTTCTTCTTCACTATTCTTATACTGAATGTACTCATCATCTCCAACATCCTCTTTTGATGATACATAATGATCTTTTGCAGCCACTGGTTTGTTTAAATGTTTATTAACTTAACAACAAATAAAAAAAACATAACTTAGAACAATACAATAATAATTAACTAACCTTTCTTCCAAAAAACAGCTTTGGGTTTTGAACTTTCCATAGCTCCACGTAGAGGTGACTTAGCAGCAATCACCTTCTTCTTGGTCTGAACATCATATTCTTGTTCATCAAAATAAATATTCTCCTCTTCTTCCTCTTCTGATAGAATTTTTCGTTTTGCACCTAATTTTTTTTAAAATGTTACCACATTAATATGAAGAACATAAACAATTAAAAAGAAAATCTACAAATCAGTTTCAAGTAGCTATGGGAAAAAAAATTCTTATAAGTTAAAGCTTTTAATTTTGCACCTCCCTTAGCTCTATGCACAGGTGACTCCACCTTCAAAACAATCATCACCTTCTTCTTGGTCTTAATAGTATGTGACTCTTCTTCTTTTTCTTCACGAATATCATCGTCTTGCTCATAAGAAATACCATCTTCTTCTTCATCAATTTTTCCATCTTCCTCTTCTTGTTCTGATGAAGGTTTTTCTTATGCAACTGTAGTTTTTTTTATTAAAATAAGGTTACTAGATAAATAACAATCACAACAAAAAATGGGAAAAATAAAAGTTGAATTCAGTTTTCATAAGAAACCTTTCTTACTAGCTGCAATTTTGGCTTTTGGACCTCTCTTAGTTGTAGCTTTTGCTTTTCGTCATTTCTTTGCAGCAATCGCCTTCTTCATAGGAACGTCATCTTCAAACTCTTCTTCTTATTCATGATTCTTTTCTTTTGCACCTACAATTTTTCAATAACATTGAACCATTTATGTAATCCGTTGTAATTCTATGAATTTTATAAATATAGTTAAAATAAATTCATAATCAGTTTTCATGTTTATTTAATTAAATTATTTAAGAGTTGACTATTTTGAAAGTCAAACGATTATTTAAACGTTTTAAATAATCATAAATATTTTATTGGGTTAAACTTTTAAGTTATTAAATAGTTTAAGTGGATTTTGGGTCATGTTTTAAATGATTTTTAAATATGGGTTGAGGAGCCTAAACATTCTTTAGGCTTGATGATCAACTTATGCCCAAACTAAAGCCGTAAACCTATTTGCCTTAGATTTTTAACCAAACCTATAAATACCCATCAAACCCCAATTTTTCCACACTCTTATGTTCTCTCTCTTTCCTCACCTCACCGCCGGACACCTCTCCCTCTCTTTCCTTGGTTTTCGTGCGCCGTCCGACAATAACCACCGCACTTCCTCGTTTTCTCCGACTACCCGCACACTACTCGTCCCTCTTTCGTCTCTTGCATGCTGCCACAACAGCAGCCGCACCCGCACCCGCAACACTCATCCCCCTCTCCAAATCTGGACATAATCCAAATCCGTTTCCCTAGAGGCAGATCCAAATCCACCCCGGATCCATCAGTTCTAAAGAATAAGGATCTAGATCCGAGGATCCAAAACAAATTTTGAACGAATCCACTATTTTATTATTTAAAAAAAGTTAATGTACACTCTTTAGGAATTTTTTAACACAAATTAATTATACATAGACCCAAGTGCAAGATCCAAATCCAAATCCCTTTTCAAAACAGGGACCCGGCTCTATATCCAAATTCGACGGATCTAAAATATGAACGGATCTAGATCTACAGATCTGAACTAGGTCGAAGATCCGCTACCATCCCTAGCCGCAGCCACTGGCCGCACTTGTACAGCACGTGCCACTACTACTGCACTACACGCGCCTCTCCGCACTTCTCCCCCGTTGTTTCAGATTTTCGTGTTTTCTTCCGGTTAATTCTTATGCCTTCTTTCCTCTATTTAAATTTATTTATAGTTTGATGATTAAAGTTACTTCCTCTGTCCCATATTAGTTGCAACAATTTGACTTTTACACTATTCATTTGTCTTACCTTAAACATGATTTTCAACTAATATATAAAACCACAAATTTGACATATCAATTTTTCATAATCTTTATAATTGATAGTTAGATATATTAATGTTCAAAGTTATGTATTGGCAACTGTGCCAGACAGACTGTTGAAACTAATATGGGACTGAGGTAATACGGTTTTTATGATTTTTATATGTTTTATAAATAAAGTTTGAAACGTTATTGTTTAAGTAATTAATAATCTGATTTTATTATTTATAAATTTAAGTTATAATTCCATATTTATAGAATTCCATATTTATAGTTTTATATTTAAAGTCAGTTTTAAATACAAAAGTAAAGGTTTTTAAGGTTTTTAAAGCCTAGATTGTTAGTATTATATGAAAGGTAGTTAAAGTTTGAAACTTAAGTGTTTTCAAAGAATTTAAAACGAGTTTTAAAGCGTTTTAAAATAATTATTATTGCCGTGAATTAATCAGAATATTAATTTATTGTTATTTTATTATTTGGTAGGCGGAGAATTTGAGTTAGTTGACTTCTAGTGTTCCTAAAGTGGCCTCGCATTTTGTCTACACAAGGTACATACATGTCCTTATGTGTTGGACTAGTATCATGTCCTAAGGTTAGGATTATGTATAGTATCATGTATAGGGAACCCTTTTTATGGTTCATACGTGGCTATTGTTTTATGGAATTACGTGTTGTTGAGCATGTTAATTGCCTATGATGTTTATTACATGATTGATTGGATGTTTTGATTCAAGTATGTTTGGTAAGTGAATTTTATTTATTAATTTGCATGAAGGTTTTATAAATATGTTTATGGTGAATTATGGTATTATTCCCTTGTTATTATTTTATTACTTCTCAAAGGCCGAGCACTTTGTTGAGTAAGTTGGATTAGTAATATGAATACTGTTTTTTAGTTCTCGGTAGTAGCTTTTATATGGATAAACTTGAAAATTATGTTGGTAAAGGTAATAGGTGAAGTATACAAGTGATTTATGCTTTAAAACCTCTGGTTTTGGACACCTAACGAGCTAGTTTGGGATGCGTTCCGTCCCTTGGTCTTATCTAGGAGATGCTGAAGTATTTTTCCACTTTATTCTTGATGAAACCCTGATTACGCTTAGTTAAACACTTTATTAGTCTAAAATATATGCCTACTTACAACCTTAATCATGATTAGGAACTTAGACATACCAAAAAATCATATTAGCCACCCATAACACAACCGCATGAAAATTGTTGAACACAATTAGCCCAAATTAATCCAAATTGAGTTCCTTTCATGGTTTAGCTCTTTTCATGAACTTTATCCCATAAATCAACCCCATTAGCCATAAATGGAATATAAATCAACTTCATTTAGTTTTAAAAATAAAAACAAAGTCAATTATCAATGTTCATATAGAACAACAACAACACAAATATAGAATGTATTGAATAAATTCAATAAATTTAACTTATGATGTTGATGGTTCAAAGAAAACCTGAAAAAGGTTAAAATCACTTCTTATTCGACAAACAAGAGCTCAAAAACAAAGAAAGTCAGATCAATGTTGATATATCATAACAACTACACAAATATAGAATGTGATGGAAAAATTGAATAAATCTGAGATATGAAATTGAATGGTTCAAAGAAAACCTAAAAATCACATCATATTCCAGAAGCAACAACTCAAAAATGAAAAAGAGTTAGATAGATCGTGATTTCATTGATCGAAAACAAAACAAAAACCTAAAAAAGCTTCGATGAATAGTGATTCGAGTTACCATGCTTGAATAAAAAACATGAAAAACAATAATAAGCTACGGAACTTACAAAATCGTGATTGGAGTTAGGATCTTCAGCGAATTTGAGGACATGCAAGAGAAATCTGCAGCGTCTTCAACGAAAATCGTTCGTATTGAGAGGATGAGAAGAGGGAATTTAAGGAGAGAGAAAGAGAGAAAGGGGTTGCTGAAGGAGGAGAGAGAAAATAATAATACAAAACACAATTACCCCCTAAAAACATCCGCGTGAATGACGACTGTTGGATCAATATATGATTAAGATCGATGGTCAGGATGCAAAGTTCTTAGTTTTCACCTATTGCATTGGTTTTCACCAAATCCTAATCCTCTCTCTATATATATATATATAAGAAAAAATACAATTATATATGATTTTGGTCAGGGGGGATCTTCAAGAAATATCTTTTTGGGGGTCAAGAAAATGTAACCATACAATTAATATACTTCTATCTTTTTTTATATCTCTTTTTTTTTTTCTTAGCCCACTTTTCTAACCTCTGGGCATTGTGTAAGACCTATTTTAACCCACAAATCATACCTTAATATTTCTCTCTTTCAAAAAATAGAAATATTTTCCATATGGGTAGACCTTTCTTCCTCTAGTCATTCATACTTGGTAATTGGGTATAACAAGAATAATGATTATTAAAGGTTATTACTTATTTAACCAAATATTACAAAAAGAAATACATCAATATTTTGAAGTTTCATTGCATATGAATATAGAAATCCTTAAAAAACAAAAGTGATAATAAATTAATTAGTCTGCTACTACTCCTCGTTTAGATGAAGGGATTCAATGCATGTAACTAAGTATTGACTCTTAAGAGTCAGTACTCTGTATTAGTATGATATTCTTACTAAATATTAGACATACTATAGAAAAATATAAAAATTCAATTTTTAGATTAAGAAAGATGGAATTAATTAAAGTACTTTATATATCTTTTTGTTGAAAGAGTAAACTAGTTAGAACGCTAAGCTACTACTAAATAATAGGCGTTTGGATATAGATAAGAAAATTACCATAAAAAATAAAAAATAAAAAACCTGAGGTTTTCTGATACTATATAAGTATGAAAATTTTGTCAAAAACCAGCTTTTATAATATACATTGTAGTTTTAACTACCTTCTCTTTTTTTTTAGTTTAATTACCTCTTATAATTGAAACGAATAGTTTTCACTACCAAAACCACTTTCAAGCCAAATTTTAGCGGTTTCCGTCATGTTCTTTACGCCCCCCCCCATTTCCATTCGATTTTCGTGAATCAAGTGCTCATATCTTCATTTCCCCCCAATTTTCATTCAATTGGACATTTAATTGGGCAATAATTCGTGAATCAAGTGCCCAGATCTTCAATTTGACGTTTTTGCAAACACTTGTTTATAGATTTTGGCAACCATAGTATGCCCATATTCCGCCGGTGAGTGAAAAACCACCACCAAATAGCCTAGATTCCGCCGACGAGAGAGTAACCACCACCAAACGGAGCATATTTCATCGGCGACAGAGTAGAAAAAATCAATGTTCACTTAGATGCTTCTAATGTTCATTCTATGTATCACCTTCATTTTAATCGCGCGTTTTTTTTTACAAAGGGTTGCGTTTGAGGGCTTTTTAAATCCATTCTTATTTTAATCGTACTCCACTATTTGGTCTACTAGTCTCTAGTCCAAATGCAGGAGAATCCCAATTTAATTTCACAAAAATCCCAATTTATAGACCCTAATGTCATTGTTGCTCAATTTGATTGACGAAGAATCACTTCAATCATCCCAAAAATGTCTTTTGCCGGAGATGACAATAAATACGAAGGGAGTAGCGTCAAAGTTGAAGTTATTATGGTGGTGTTGTGGTGGTGAAATATGTTTTATAATATGTGTAATACCCCGACTTTTCAAAACTTAATTAATTATATTATTAGCTTAAAATGAGTATTAATTTGAATTTTTGCGATTTAATTATAACTATTTTCGTTTCCGTTTTAAAATGTTTAAAACAATTATAAAAGAGTTTAATGAAAATATTTTGAAGTTATTATTATTTGTTATTACTATTATGTTGTAAATGATTTAGATTTTATTGTTCAACTAATTGGGCAAATAATAAAGTCAAGCCAAATAAACTATCTACACCCAAAGCCCAAATACATCTACCCATCTATTTGTGTGACTGTTGACCCAAAAGAAACCACGAAACCCATTTCACCCAACCCATCTCACGCCCTTCCTCCCTCCTCTTTTACTGCTTTCCTCCTCAAACCATGGTAAAACTCATCCATGGATTTTCACTCCAAAACAAGCTGCATCCATGGTTTTATGGCAAAACCAGCAAATAACTCCCTGTTTTTGGAGCTTCTAGAAGGCCTAACAATGGCTATAAATAGCCACGTTCAGCTGCCCAAAACACAACAAGCAACAAGCAACAACAAACCTTCTCTTCTTCCTCCTCTTCTCATCCCCTTCCCGTTTTTCTCCATTAACACCCAACAATGGGGGCTTCAAACTTCTCTCCTTCACTTTTCCTATGTATGCCTTTCTCAAGCACCACCAAAACCACCATTAAACCGCTGCAACCACCAGCTACGCAACCACAATACACCACGCCACCACGTCCCCTGTTTTCCTCCGCCTCACGCACCCCCTATCTCCCTCTCCCCTCTCACGCTGCTGCGTGACAGAAGTACCGCAGCAGCCACGACACCACCCCCGTCACAACCGGCGACCACTCAGACGCCACTCAACATACCCGCAGCCACCTCTTCCTTCCCCTCGCCTCACTCTTTCTCGTTCTCCCTTTCTTGCTTTCGCTGCCACACCGCAACCCCACAACCACCGCCCTCGGTTGACGGAATTGCGGCCACCATATGCGTCCCCCAACGCCGGCCACCAACCACCCCAGTGCTCCTCTCCCTCTCTGTTCCTCCTTCGTGGCTTGGTTAAAGAACCAGGAAACTGGTTCTTAAAGAACTAGTTAAGAACCAGTTTTGGGGAAAGAAAATAATCAAAGTCAAGTCAACATTTGACTTTATTAAAGGTATAAACTCATTGTCCATTTTACTAGGGGTGTTCATAACCGGGTACCTGCCTTTTCGGGTACCCGAAATGTGGGTACCCGGTTATGCGGGTAGTGAATTTAGCGGCCCGCGATCCGGCCCAAGAAAACGGGTACCCGCAAACCGGGTACCCGGTTTTACCGGGTCGGGTAACCGGGTACCCGCTACCCGGATTGGAGACAATCTTAGGTCCAAGTATGTTTAAATTAATATACAATGTTATACTTGTTACAACTTTAAAAATGTCTATTTAATGGCCAAATTTGCAACCATTCTCCAATACATAATTATATATAATATATTTTAATATCACACCATGAAATATGAACAACCTAAGTTAATAACTTAAGTTATTACAAGTTTAACAGCCCTACTTTGCGTGGTGCTGCCTGGCTAGCGAGTGGCGAGTGAGACGTGAGTGGTGCTGCTTGGCTGCTTTGCGTTTGCGTGGTGCTGCTTGGCTGCTTTGCGTTTGCGTGGTGCTGCTTGGCTGCGTGAGGGAAGCAGTGGCTGGCCTGGCTTTGCATGAGAAGTGAGAAGTTGAGAACCAGGCAGTTAAGAGTTTGAGACTTGAGAGAAGCAGTGAAGCACAACAGTTGTAGTGGCTGCGTCCTCCCGCGTGAGTGAAAGAAAGGGATGCAAAACTGAACTCCTAACCTAATTCTCTATTTGGGCTGAATCTGAAAGGGAAAGCAAACTCCTTTTTAAAATTAAACCGGGTCACGAGTAACCCGGGACTTTTAAATATTCGGCCCGTGGCCCGGCCCGCTAATTTGTCAAAATTCCGGGTCTGGTACCCGGCCCATTATTTTAAGAAAAAGGCAAACTACCCACCTATTTTGAACCGGGTCGGCGGGTCAATGGGCCGGGTCAAGCGGGTCGGGTAATTTTGAACACCCCTGCATTTTACCCATTTGTTTATCAAAAGCCCAATTAGAGTTATAAAGCATTTTTAGAAAATCTTTTATGATATTATTATTGATTTTGCAAAATATAATTATTTAGTTATTTTATGGAAATGATATTTTAAATATATAAAGAGTTTTAAGAATATTATTTTAAATAAATTTTTTTCTAAAAATAAATATATTTGGTTATTTTATTTACTTGAATGGATTTAGTCTTTTTAAATACTTAAAATGATTTCTTAAACATTTCTAAAATGTTATAATTTGAACTATTAATAATGTTTTAAAATAATTAAGAAAACTTTTCAAGGTCATTTGAATTATTTAAGTTCGTTTATTTTATAAATTAACAAGGGGTTATCTAGGTTACTAATTTAGATTTCGTTAAATCTAGTTGTAGTCTCCGAGTGCATAGACGAGGAATATCAATAGTGTTGATCGGTTCGTGATTCTAACTTTTGGGCACGCGTCACAAGGTAATTACCAATGTTCATCCACAAGTAGATTCCGTAAAATAAAAGATTTAACCTTGAGATTATGTGAATTAATTATGTGATTTTGTGATAATAAAGTTAATATGTGGATATTGATTATGGATTAGTTATGGGTTACATTTATCAAATAAAAGTATGAATTATGAGTAATGAAATGGATAACAAGAATGGATCTTTATCATGAACCGTGAATATGGGAGTTAGATTATGAACTATGACAATGACTTTTATAACGTGGTTCAACGTAGTAATTAAACTCGACATAACTTTGTTGTTATTATTATTATTATTATTATTATTATTATTATTATTATTATTATTATTATCGCGCAATAAACACCAAGTCCTCCAAAGGCAAAAGGTAGGGTAGCAAGACGCCACTGCCAATCACCAAAACCAGGCCCCGAAGCAGTAACAATGCGCTCCAAAGAAGACCGAAGAGCCCCATCGAAAGAATGATGAGCCTCATCAAAGACACAAGGAGGGCAAGTACGCAAGGCAAAATATAGTTTTGAAATGCCCGTACATGCCCTAAGAAGCAACAACTCACACTGCGGATCATCAAGTTTAGCAACCTTATCCATAAGCATAATGGTCTTGGACACTCTCTGCATCACAAGCTCCCCACTGAAAACAGAGTCGGAACTGGCGAGACCACCAAGCAATTTTACACCATGCAAAGGTCGTGCAATATCATTATTATTATTATTATTATTATTATTATTATTATTATTATTATTGTTATTATTATTGTTGTTATTATTATTATCGTTATTATTTAACATGGTTATTATAATCGTTATTATTAATATGGAAGTTATAAACGGAAGTTGACATTGTGATGATTATGAGTTAATGTAACCAAGTGATGGTTGAGAATATGGATGGGCTATCGGAATTAGCTATGTATGAAATGAGTTATGGAATTGGAGTAACGGTTTTCACTCTCAGTTAAATGAACGAAGCATATGTGAACATGTGTTACGTGATAACTTGAAGTAAAAACTATAAATCACTTAAAGTGAAATAAAGGAAGGAAGTGATGAACAGGTTGCCCTGTATGGCAGGTTCAGCGGCCACCTACAGGTTCTTTTGTTACTATGCTGATTTTTCTGTTATTTGTCTTCCTTCTATCTTGATGTGTTCCCAAGTTAGAAGGGGTGTGCACACTAGGGACTATGTTTTATGGCCAATGTTTCTTTTAGTGGGTAGTTTACGTGGTGTATTACCGGCCCACTGTGTGAGTAGTTTACGTGGTGTATCACCGGTTCACACTCTTTAAGCAAGTAGTTTACGTGGTGTATCACCAGCTTGCTAGCGTTCTCCTTCCCTTCCGTAATATAAAATAAAATATTGCTATGTTAATGTGACCTATTAACTATATGTATTTATGTACTATGCTTTTCAACTCGACTTATATATTATTTTCAACGTATTTTAAACTTAAGTACTTTACGGGATGGAGTTGGAATTACTCAGTTTTTCTGATTTTTGGGAGCTTGTCTCTCTTGTCTTTTTCAATGATTATTTGCAGGTGGGTGATCGAGGGGAATTATGAGAGATCAACTAGAAGTTATCATCCACCTAGTTTAATATTTTGCTGCCGCTGGAACTCTAAAACTCGTAGTATTTAGTACTTAACGAACAAGTTTAATTTGGTTGTAAGGATTTTTAATTAAGTTTGGAATGAATATGTTTTGGTTACTTAGCCTTGCACTTAATTCCATGGAGTTGAGTGCGGCGGTAACGCTCCATCCAAGTCTAACTCACGTTAATTTTCCCCAAATGAGTTTTATTAATATAAAAAGGGTTCGGTTTGGGCGGGGTGTTACAATATGCGCACTATAAGAGGGGGGTGAATTATAGTGAGACAATATGTTATACTTTTTGCGGAAATAAAAGCTAGCTAGGGAACACGAGAGATTTTAGTGAGTAAAAACTTCCTAGGCCCAATAGGAAGAAATGACCACGACCACAAGGAATTTTGACTCTAAACTTTCCACTATAATAGGCCAAACGACTCTGTTTACAAACCTATTACTTTTCTCTCGTGCCATAAGTTGAGTTCCTAAACTCAAGTTCCCAACAACAGTCCCCACAACTGTTGTTCCTCTCCAACTTCCCTCGAAGTTCCTCTCTTTCTCTCTCTCACGCTTCACTCAAAACTTCTCACACTTATAAGAGTTCAATCAAAACCTTACCCAAAATACAATTTGTAAAACAATGGAAGAGTATAAACTCGAATAAAGTAAATATGCATTCTCTTAGGAACATCACTGACTCTTTAAGACATCTAACAATAGGAAAAATTGTCAAGAATAACTCAATCTTTGCGTTGACCGCTTCTAACAAGTTAACCTTAAGATATTCCAATAGCAAGTAAACCTTGTATACCCATTTGCTTCTAACAAGTTTTTTTACCTGCAACCTGCTCAACATGTAAATCCACCTCTGTATCCCATTTCTCTTTGACTTTTGAAATCGCTCCTCACCAGTCACCACCATGACCATTACCTATTCATCAAAACAGTAAACCTTGCAGAGGTCAACAAATCAAGATTAAAGGTTTCACCACCATTCTCGAAGTTCAAATTAACAGGCTTCAATTCCTCCATTTTCACAGCAGAAGGACTCGTGAAAAATATACTAACTCTGACCTAAACCCTAGCTAAAACAAAAAATATCAAATAAAGTCAGAACTAAAGGCTAAAAAAGATTAAAGGTAGAATAACATGAACAATTAAATCAAAGTAGTGAAGAACAGAATAACACTAGAAATCTAACTCAAAAAAAAGAGTAGAACTCTTGGATTTCTCTGCCGATAATGACATCAAGAACTTCATTTAGCCACATTGAAGTGCTATTCGATTCAACGCATAATCTTCATCAACTATCTAATAAGTATTTTTCTGGTAACTAATTGCAACACAAATTCCTCCATTTCTCATCTTATCCTCCTCTTCTCTTTCTTCCTCCATGATTATAGTTTATTCATCTCTCACCATTCTTAACAATAACTCAAGTTCAGAAACTTAATCAAAGCTTTTTTTCAGGTTCAAATTGGATTTAACTCATAAGCATATTTCCACCTACTATAAGGTAAGTATTCTTGTGTTATTAATTGCAACGCTATTCTCTATTTATCATATTATCCGCCGACAATTTCAATTCGAGGACGAATTGTGCTCCAACAATGGTGGTATGGAGAAGATGGAGGTTAATGAGATTTTGATGAGGTTACTATTTAACCTTGATTCTATTCGAGGTTTTGATGATGGAGTTAGGGAGTTTAAGAAGGCGGAGAGGGTAGGTTATGGCGGAGAGGAAGAGTGAAGGTGGTAACGACTTTAGATTTTCATGGAGTTGGATGAGAGAGATGAATGAAGGTTGACAACTGACTATTAAGAGTGAAGAAAAAGGAAGAAGATAATTTCTTAGATTTTTTTCTAAATACAAAATTAAAATTTAAAAATATCCAATGAAGGACTGACACATGTCACTTTAACCTGTTCAAAAGGTCAATAAGAGGTGATAACCGATTTTAACTTGTTAAAAGCGAATGGGTATACAAGGTTTACTTGCTATTGGAATATCTTAAGGTTGACTTGTTAGAAGCAGTCAACGCAAAGGTTGACTTATTCTTGACCATTTTTCCCTAAGAATGTTTGGCTAAGTCAGACACACTTAATTGCAAGGTATTAGGCGCCTATTTATAATATACTTAGGCAAGACCATAAATTATGTCCACTAACCCATGCTGTCCATTACTTATTTTATTAATTAGTTTTTATTAAATATTTCTTGAGAGATAATTAACCACTCATTCCGCTACTTAGCTTAATAAAAAGAAGCAGAAATATTAAACTTGGTTTTGAAAACTTGGAACAAAATTAAACTAATTAAAAATAAATTAAAGCTCAAGAAGAAAATAATCAAGCCCACTCACCACTTCACAGTATACGTGTAGCAGTAAATAGAGCGTGATATTAGTTTGCTCGGGGAGTAAATAAATCATTTTCTTTAATTAGTTTTTAGGAACATATCTTTTATAAATATCTTAATCATAACTGAAAATTATAATTAAGTTTTAAAAGAAAATTATTTTAAAATCGAATTTCAAATTATATTTTGAAAATAAAATCTTTTGATTTAAATTAAAATATAAAAGATAAGACTTAAAAGATTTGAGATTATCCTAATTAAATAAGAAAATCATTTTAAATAATTTCCTAACAAACTAACAACTAACTACCTAAAGTCATGGATCTAGTCAAAACTAGTCTAGGACTCTCTGACAAACTTATTTGGGCGCACAACTTGGGAATTGTTAGCTGTTCCTAAAGTCGTTTCTATGTCTGTTCCTTAACCTTGTTCCTAATATTGCCAGTGTCTATTATTGTCACGGGAACTGAACTAAGTTCTATTTGAGAATTCAACACAAACTACATTAAGTATTTACTCGACTTTAACAAGAAGATATTAAATACATCCTAATGTATTCTAATCTTCACTCCAAGCTTGATACTTCATCATCCGAACATCTTAACTTCGATCTTTGATTAATTCTCCAATTTAATCTTCGATCAAGTATCTCTTTGCTCGAAAATGAATTACCTAGCAATATCACAAATAAAATACAATATGTCTTTTGTGGTTAAGTCATCTTCAAAACTCAAGGGTCTATAATTTCTCCCTTTTTGAAGATGGCAACAAAAGGCATATACAATATATGATATTTAATTTAAATAAGTCATATTAAATTATTTAACAAAGTAACGCAACTAAGTTAAATCTAATAGACTTTTTATTTTATTTTTTAGAAAACGATTTTCAACTGGGGAACATGAATAAAAAAACTTACTCTTTGCCTTTCTCTTTCCCCCCTTTGGCATCTTCAAAAACATTATGCCGCGATTTCGAAAAGATGAATTTTATCTATCAAAACATATCACACCACCAAACTTAATTAGAAACAAGTTGGTTAGTATAAGCAAATAAAGCATTCAACTCTCAAAACCGCAATCCAAGAATATTAGTCATTCAAAAGACGCACACATGCAAATTCAACTTAAAATTAGCCAATTAACATTGTTTCATTGTAGCATGCATAAGAAGGAAAGAAAAATAAAACATTATTCGCATAAATAACTAAGAAAGAGTTTTTAAGCTAAGAATAGTGTTTAGGCTTTAGGAGAGGGGGTTGTTCTACTTCTTCCACCACATTTAATTTGTCCATCACTTCCTTGTGGTTGCGTTCCACAGTTTGAGAAAGCTTGAACATCATGGACTCCAATAACATCATGTTGTTGTTCACCTTTTGGAGCTCCATAAGATTCGTCTTAAGTTGTTCCGTGACAAGCCCTTGACCCGTAAAAGCATTATCAACCTTTTCCGATAACCCTTTCACTATTTTATTCACATCTTGGGATTATTGAGCAAATTCCATCATCGCCTCCGATTGACCAATAATCAAAGTAAACAAATGATCCAACCTTTGAGCATGTGCAAAGGTATAAGTAGCACCCATGGAGGGGTTTTGAGATGAAGAAGATGAGGGTTTTTGTGGATTGGTAGCGGCAGTAGGTTCCTTAGGATCAGGAACAACAGTTTGTTCCTTAGTGATGGGAACAGCTGCAGGTACCTTTCCCTTGGGAACAGCAGAATAAGGTTGTTTGGAAGGAGGAGGAATTGGTGAGTTTTGTGGCTAAGTGTATTTGGGGGATGCATTTTTAGGTGGTGATGTTTCCATAGGGGCAGGGGATTGTTCCCTAGATGAAGGAACACAAGCCTCATAGGCTTCTTTAGCAATCACCTGAACTTCATCATCATCGACAACATCATCATCAAGCACAAAAGAAGGAGAGATCAATACCTTCAAGTTGGGAATGCGCCTACTTGATCTAGGAGCTTGTAAAACCAGTTTCTCCTTCTCCAATTCTTCCTTGTCAACAACTTTCTTTCCTTTTGCCTTTTCTTTTTTCTTCTCTTTCTTTTTCTTTTTCAATTTTTCAATTTTATCATTTTTCTTTTCTTTTTCTTTTCCTTTTTCTTTTTGTTTTTCTTTTTCTTCTTTTTCGACTTCCACCTCAAGATCAGTTTCTTCATTCGCTTCTCCTTCACTGTCATATTCTACCTCATAAAATCATCCAAGTTTGATCTCCCTTGCACGACTTCCCCATTAACAATATATACATTCTAGTTAATTAATGCCTTTGTGTTTAACAGATTTCCTAACACCCACTGTAGGAACTCTATGAAGGTTCACATTGAATTTCATAAAGAGACTCGTAATTAGGGCTCCATACCCTAGAACAATCCCATGCTCAATGCAATATTTCAAGTGTTCAATCATGAGGGAAGGAAAATTAATGGGTTTATTTGATGCAAGGCAATGAATATAAATCAAATCCAACATGCCAACTAAAGCACATTTACAAAGACGGGGCAAAAGAGCTTTTTTAAGTATATGAAAGAGTATTTTATGGAATGGGGATATCAGATTATGATCAATAGATGTAGCACCTCTTTTACCACCATACTTCACAACTAGGTCATTAAAAGTGAATCAGAAAAAGGGTATGCACACGTT
The DNA here is from genome assembly GCA_947645195.1 of Patellifolia procumbens. Taxonomy (NCBI): domain Eukaryota; kingdom Viridiplantae; phylum Streptophyta; class Magnoliopsida; order Caryophyllales; family Amaranthaceae; genus Patellifolia; species Patellifolia procumbens. Next base: position 141,035 of record CANSGD010000804.1, read on the forward strand.
GTTTCTTAAAGTAGACATCAGTTCCCTTCACCGGAACACCAAACAGTTTTCCCAAGCATTCACAATTAAAGTCAATTTATGTTCCTCTCACAAGAGTAGAACAATTGCTCTCCTCATCCATAGAAAAGTTCTCACAAATTGCTCTCCTCATCCATAGAAAAGTTCTCACAAATTCTACCATCAAGCTAGGAACGAGACATTGACTATAATAATTCTCAAACAGCAATTCCCAACATTGAAATTTTAATACTTCTAGCAATTGATTAAAATTGACCCTTCTACACCAGCTAAGATCAATACATAAACCCAATACATATCTAGAGGCGTTCGATTACCATCTTCATTGTTCCTCTCACTGGAACAACATGTCCCCCCTCAGATTTTGCATGCGTCTCTTCAACTTCCATCTCCACTGATTCTTCACTTTGCTTCCTCTTTCTCAAAATTCGTTTGGGTGGATTGGGAGAAATATCCATTGGTGTTGGTGAATCGTTGTGGGTAGAAGAGGGAGAGGGTTTTTCAGTTTTTGGTAGAGTGTGAAGGTAATGATTTTTTGTGAGATACATGTTTGAAGGAAAGGGGCGGTTTTTATTTGGGTGAATGGATGCAATTTTGGTATAATGGGAAAGCTTAAGATAAGTTTGATGGAGGTAATTCATGAGGAGATTAATGGAGAAGATGGAAAATCTTTAAAAAAATTAACTAATCCGTGTAAGACACACGGTTTTGGGGAGGGAAAAAATAAAGAAAATTAAGGAAAAGAATTTAAGATAATTACAAGATAATATTTCCCAACTAATTTGAGTGATATTAGGAGAGCGTAAAGGAAATAAGATCAGATTTTCGGAAGAAAAATCTGAACATAATATTTTTGTATTTTTATTTGAATTTTGAATTTTGAAAAGAAATCGTAAATCTAATACGCTGAGAACAGGGAACAGCGAATGGTAAAGCAACTTTCTACGTTGGAACGCAATTAATCTTTTAATCCTTTTTTAACTCTTAAGGCATAGAATTGTCTAAAGAACACTAAGGATAATATTATTGGACATTGGTGAGCAGTTTTCAAACAAATTCATTTATACATATGAAATAATCATATAAAAGTTGTGATGCATTTAAATAAATAAAGACACCAAATTTATTCACACATATTTAATCCCAAAGAGTCAAACCGATAGGGAGAAAGATTATAGCAATTATTTCAACTTAATCAAGCCAAGTTCAAGTCTCAAATTTTCAAATCGATCTCTATTTAAGAGCTTTGTCAGAATATCAGCTATCGGACGTTTAGTTTCACAAAATTCCATTTTAATTAGGCCTTTTTCAACGTTGTCCTTAAGAAAATGATGCCTAATATGAATATGCTTAACTCTAGAATGATGCACGGGATCTTTAGAAATACTAATAACACTAGTATTATCACATTAGATGGGAACACATTCAATGTAAATTCCATAGTCACGTAGTTGTTGTTTTATCCAAAGCATTTGGGAACAACATGCTGCTGCTGCAACATATTCAGCCTCAGCTGTAGATAAAGCAACTGCGTTTTGCTTCTTGGTACTCCAAGAAACTAAACTATGACTAAGGAACCGAACCATACCTAATGTACTCTTTCTATTGACTAGATCTCCAGCATAGTCAGCATCTGCAAATCCTTTCAATTCAAAGGTATCACTTCTCGAATAGAACAAGCTTAAATCATCTGTTCCTTTGAGGTAACTTAGGATTCTCTTCACTGTTGTGAGATGAGATTCCTTTGGATTGGCTTAAAACCTAGCACATAAACCTACGCTAAAAGCAATATCGGGACGACTTGCAGTGAGTTATAATAATGAGCTAATCTTACCTCGATACTTGGTTTGATCCACACTTGTTCCTATAGCATCCTCGTCCAACCTCGTTGAAGTTCCCATAGGTGTATGGTTTACTTTTGAAGCCTCCAAACCATACTTTTTCAGCAGTTCCTTAATATAATTTTGATGATGGATGTAAATTCCTTTCTCTGTTTGTTTAATTTGTAGCCCCAAGAAGAAATTAAGCTCACACATCATACTCATTTCGAATTCTTTACTCATGAGATTAGGAAAGTCCTTGCATAAAGATTCATTAGTGGCACCAAATATAATACCACCAATATATATTTGAACTACTAATAAATGTTTCCCTTTTGATTTCAAAAATAAGGTCCTATCAAGTTTTCCTCTTTTAGACTCATTTTCAAGAAGGAACTCTAAAAGTCTTTCATACCATGCTCTAGGAGCTTGCTTTAACCCATAAAGAGCTTTGTCAAGCTTAAAGACATGATTTGGAAGATCTTTATTTTCGAAATCAGGAGGTTGATCAACATAAACCTCTTCATTTAAATAATCATTTAAAAACGCACATTTCACATCCATTTGATACAATTTAAAACCCATGAAAGCAGCAAAAGCAATAAATATTCTAATTGCTTCTAATCTAGCAATAGGAGCAAAAGTTTCTTCTTAACCAATACCTTCCTGTTGATTATATTCTTACACAACCAAACGAGCCTTGTTCCTTACTATGGTTCCGAACTCATCCAACTTGTTCCCAAACACCCATTTTAAACCAATCACCTTACTGTGTTCAGGTTTAGGCTCAAGGTGCCAAACCTTGTTCCTTTCAAATTGGTGGAGTTCATTTTGCATAGCTACGATCCAATCAGATCATGGTTCCTGGGTTCCATCATAGAAAGAAAAGCATGAAAAGCGCAAAGAAATTAATTTGAGATCTCGTTTGAGTTCCCTTGTGAATATCACTGATAATTAGTTCCACGGGATGGGAACGCATATGCTTCCAAGGCTTTGGTTGGAAATCCTGGATGGGAACTTGATTTTTCTGTAAGGTTTCTTGTTCATCTTCCCTTCCTCGTTCTTGGGAACCAGGTTTAACAATAGTGGATTCATTCACTGGTGTATCCTCACCTAGTTCAGCTTCAATGTTTGGAACAGGAACAAGATGTTGTTCCTTAGGCTTTGTTCCCGTGACTTCTTCTTCTTCCAAAATCTCATCGGTGAGAATTTGGTATTTTATCAAACCTATCTCGAAGTCATCATCAACCTGTGTGCTTGGATCAAATTTATCTGTTTCATCAAAAATAATATGTACACTTTCTTCTACACACACGGTCCTCTTATTATAAACTCTATAAGCCTTGCTACTTGAAGCGTAACCTACAAATACCGCTTCATCACTCCTAGCATCAAATTTCCCAAGACTCTGTTTCCCATTATTATGAACAAAACATTTACATCAAAATGTCCTGAAATAGGTAATATTGGGCTTTTTACCAAAATAAACCTCATAAGGGATTTTGTTCACCAAAGGTCTTACCATGGCATGGTTTATAATATGACAAGCAGTATTCACAGATTCGGCCCAAAAGTTCCTAGGAAGTCCACTAGGTATCAACATAATTCTAGCCATTTCCTCTAAGGTTCTATTCTTCCTTTCAACAAAACCATTTTGTTGAGGTGTCCTAGGGGCGGAAAAATTGTGGTCCAAGCCATGTTCCCTACTAAAGTCGTCAAACTTAAAGTTCTCAAATTCCTTGCCATGGTTGGATCTAATGTGCAACAGTTTTTGACAATCAAATTTTGAACTTTATTTGCAAACACTAAGAACTCATCATATGTCTCATCCTTGCTAGAAAGAAAAATAACCCAAGTAAATCTAGAGTAGTCATCAACCATCACTAGTACATACTTCTTGCCACTCCTACTTTGAATCCTCATTGGTCCACACAAATCCATATGAATCAACTCTAATGGTCTTGTGGTACCCACCACATTTTTAGACTTAAAGGAGGACCTAACATACTTCCCTTTAGCACACGCATCACAAACTCGATCTAAGTGAAACTTAATTGAAGGTAAACCTAAAACTAGTTCTTTCGATCGAATTTTTTCATGTAAAGAAAAACTAGCATGTCCAAGACGCATATGCCATAAAAGCGGATCATCATCAATAACACTAAGGCATGTAAATTTATTTTTGGGAACAAGGTCAAGATCCACAACATATGTGTTCCCTTTCCTTGTTCCTTCTAAAACGACATCCTTTGTGCTTTTGTTGACAATAAAATATTTTTCGCTATTAAACTTCACATGATTCCCCTTATCACAGTATTGGGACATACGCGACAAATTATTTTTTAAACCATCAACTAGAAAAATATTATCTATGGAATGGGACGATGACTTACCAACTTTGCCCATGGAAACAATGTTGTCTTTCATATTGTCACCAAAAGTCACACTTCCACCATCGTAGGGAGAGAGTGAGAGAAATCTTGATCTATCTCCAGTCATATGCTTGGAACAACCACTGTCTAGGTACCATGTGTTGTTCCCCTGATCTTTCTGGGGTTTCTTTCCTTCATTAACTGCAGGTTTCTCTTTCCAACTTAATTTGCTTGTTTCCAAGTTTTTGTTTAATCGACCAAGTCTAATAGGGCATGAGTTCCTATAACGACCAGTTTTCCTGCAAAACATACAAATTTCTTTTTGTGATTAAAACCAAGACCTTCAGTTTGTTTGGTTTGAAGGTTTTTAATCCAATTAGGAATAGGAAGGAAATTCTTGTTCCTACTTAAGTTCAGTTCCCCTTCAAGTTCCTTGATTTCTTTTTCCAAAAACGAAACATGATTTTTCAATTCATTTATTTCAGATTTGAAACTATGTAAGGGAACTGACTTAATGTCAAAGGAACTCACTTCACGAACAAATTCTTTCAATTGAGATAACTCAAGCCTTAATAAGTAGTTCTCATTTTTAACAATTTCGAAATCCTCTTTTAAATTTAAATTTTTATTAAACAACTCAACGAATATTTATTCAAGATCGGTTCGAATGCTTTTAAGCCAAGAAGTATGTTTCTTTATAACTACTAAAGCATGTTGACTTTGTTTCAACTTAATGGACTCATCTTTGCAATCATTTACAACATCAACAAGAAACTCAAATAATTGCTCTTTACTTAAAGAATTGAGACGAGTTTTAATAGTGTCTAAACTTGCCTCAAGAGATTCGATCTCATCATCAGATTCAGAATTGTCAAGTGCCATGAGACAAAAGTTTGTTGTTTCCTCATTAGGTTGAGGATCATCTTCTTCCTCGAAATCAGATTCTCCCCATGCAGCAACCATTTCTTTCTTCAAATCGGATCTGGTATAGGAACTCTTGTACTCCTTGTTCCTATCTTTGCTTCATTCCCTTCCTTTGCCTCTGTCTTGTTCCCATTGGGGACACTCCTTGATAAAGTGATTGGAACTACCACATTTATGACAAACAGGTTTGTTAGAATATTTCTTATTTTTACCTTTGTAGTCTCCATTCTTTGTGTTCCTAAAAATCCTCTTAAATTTTCTGACCATGAGAGTGGGTTCCTCTTCGTCAGTTTTAGAGTCATCACTTTCATCGGCCTTCAAGGAAATCGACTTCTGTTTGGACATATCTCCATTTTTCATTGTCCAAGTGTAGCTCGTGAGTCATAAGGGAACCAACAAGTTGTTCCAGATTGAACTTCGTAAAGTCTTTAGTTTCTTGTAAGGCCGTAACCTTAGCCATCAAACGATCCCTAGGAAGGCTCCTTAGGACCTTACGTACCTGCTACTCAGAGGTAATCAATTTTCCAATAGAGGTTAGCCCATTAATAATATTTGTAAAGCGTGTAAACATCTCTTGAATAGATTCTTTAGATTTCATTTGAAAAAGTTCATATTGGTTCATCAAAAGATCTAATTTTGATTCGTTCCTTCATGAGTGACTTCAAGAAGATCCCAAATTTGTTTTGCGGTTTTAATTCCAAGACATGATTGCGTTCATGGGGTCCAAGACCACAATGAAGCAGTTTAAAGGCAAGGGTATTAATTTCCATTTTTTTCGAAATCAGCTTTGTCGAAATCAGAGATGGATTTAGGAATTACCTCGTTCTTGTCATTAGTGGCAGTGACATCAAAGTCGCCTACCTCTATGACTCTCCATACCTGGTAATTATCGGCTTTGATGAGGATCTCTATCCTGTTCTTCCAGTAGGTATAGAACTTGCCGTTGAACATCGGTGGCCTCTGTGTAGAGTAACCTTCTTCCAGTTTCTCTCTACTATTCATATTTTCCAAGATCTTGAACTCAACAGGGTTTCCTGTGTTTTTAGAGTTCCCGCTCTAATACCAATTGTTATATAATATGAGCATTATAAGAGGGAGGGTGAATTATAGTGAGAGAATATGCTATACTTTTCGCGCAAATAAAATCTAGCTAGGGAACACGAGAGATTTTAGCGAGGAAAAAATTCCTAGGCTGAATAGGAAGAAACGACTTCGACCACAAGGGATTTTGACTCTAAACTTTCCACTATAATAAGCCAAACGACTCTGTTTAAAAACCTATTACTTCTCTCAGGCCACAAGTTGAGATCCTAAACTCAAGTTGCCAACAACAGTTCCCACAACTGTTGTTCCTCTCGAACTTCCCTCGAAGTTCCTCTCTTTCTCTTTCACACGCTTCAGTCAAAGGTCTCACACTTACAAGAGTTCACTCAAACACTTACCCAAAAATACAATGTGTAAAACAATGGAAGAGAATAAACTCGAATAAAGTAAGTATGAATTCTCTTAGGAACGGCACTGACTCTTTAAGACAACTAAGAATATTTGGCTAAGTTAGACACACTTAATTGCAAGGTATTAGGCGCCTATATATAATGTACTTAGGAAAGACCATAACTTATGTCCACTAACCCATGATGTCCATTACTTATTTTATTAATTAGTTTTTATTAAATATTTCTTGAGAGATAATTAACCACTCATCCCACTACTTAGCTTAATAAAAAGAAGCAGTAACATTAAACGTGGTGTTAAAAAGATGGAGCATAATTAAACTAATTAAAAATAAATTAAATCTCAAGAAGAAAATAATCAAGCCCACTCACCACTTCACAGTAAACGTGTAGCAGTAAATAGAACGTGATATTAGTTTGCTTGGGGAGTAAATAAATCATTTTCTTTAATTAGTTTTTAGGAAAATATCTTTTATAAAACCGAAATTCAGATTATAGTTTGGAAATAAAATATTTCGATTTAATTAAAATATAAAAGATAAGATTTAAAAGATTTGAGATTATCCTAATTAAATAAGAAAACTATTTTAAATCATTTCCTAACAAACTAACAACTAAATCCCTTAAGTCATGGATCTAGTCAAAACTAGCCTATGACTCTTTAACAAACTTACTTGGGCACACAACTATGATAGGCGCACAACTTGGGAATTGTTAGTTGTTCCTAAAGTCGTTTCTAAATCTGTTTCTTAACCTTGTTCCTAATAGTGCCAGTGTATGTTCCTGTCATGGAAACGGAACTAAGTTCCGTTTGAGAATTCAACACAAATTAGATTAAGTATTTACTCGACCTTAACAAGAAGATATTAAATACATCCAAATATATTCTAATCTTCACTCCAAGCTTGATATTTCATCATTCGAACATCTTCACTTCGATCTTTGATTAATTCTCCAATTTAATCTTCGATCAAGTATTCTCTTTGCTCGAGAATGAATTACCTAGCAATATCACAAATAAAATACAATATGTCTTTTGTGGTTAAGTCATCTTCAAAACTCAAGGGTCAACAAAAGAGGAGGGCGGAGAAGAAGCGGATGAGGAAGGGATGATGTCATGGTCAAAACGGAAGAGAAAGTTAAAGTTGTTCTTCCCCAAATTGAAAAACAATTAAACTAGAGCTTATAGATTTTGGGATTTGGGAAAATCAATGAATTAGGGTTCATGCAATTGGAGGTTTTTGAAATTTGTTGATATTAGGGTTCATGCAATTGAACAGTTTTCTGAAATTTTGACGGAAAATTCGAAAGTTAGCAGTTTTGGTAGTCTTATGTTGATGAGATAGTTATATTAGGTAGTAGTATAAAACAATTATGATATGTAATTGTTTCCAAAAGTGATACTTATTAGGTAGTTGTTGACAAATTTGGCTAATTATTAGTATGCATATTTAGATTACTAGGTTTGAAGACGCGTTTACAATAAATCAAATAGAGTATATATTTACTAATAGGATTGAGAAAGTACGATCTGAATTCATACGTCTGGGTGCACCATTAGTATGATAAATTAATGACATTTTTATGCTTATTTGTTCATGTGAGCTCTCTAAAACGAGCTAGTATAGATAATTGCTCATTTTAAGCTGTAAAAATGAATAAATGAGGAAAAATTATACCAAACGATACTCAAAACATATGGGGTGTATGGTGGCGTTTACGTTCACTTCCTAGACATGACAATGAATTATTGTGTATCAAAGATGAAAGGGTCAACACCGTTTCATCCTGGTGTTAATTAAATTGCACGTCGCAAAACATCTTGATGATCGTGATGTGAGCCCTTGTGCGAACAGGATAGAGTCGTCACTCCTCAACCTTGTGGTTCGAAATATCACATGGTTATCCAAACATTAATTGAGATGGGCTACAACCTCGAGCTTATATCTTATATCTCAAATCTCAGACACTAATAATATTTATTCATTTTGCTGCTATCTAATAAGTGCAATTAGATGATGATTGGAGCCTTATTCCGTCGTTCAACTCCAGATTTCTCATGGTTTACTAGATATTATTCTTGCTTTTGATATTACTTATTATTACCCTTGTTACAATTAGGGGTGAGCACCAAGTAATGCTTGGTATAGTGGAAATAAAGGAATCTTTAATCTCAAGGTTAGGGGCTCCATACATACTAAGGGTACTTTAAGGGTATGGATCTCTTTATCCTTCCCCACTACTCTCAAGTGCTTGACCCGCTTATATGAACAAGATAGACCGGTGCAGGGTTATGGTCCGGTAGAGAAAATTCTTCATACTTACCAAAACATTTAGGATGATCAGAAACACTGGGTAACCGGTTCCAAATCCAAAAGTACTTGGATCCGGCGGATCCAGGACTGGAACTAGTGGTACTAGGATCGGGTCTGAGTCCAGATATAAGGACCTGCTTGCGGTTAGTTCCCATTCTGGGTGGTAATTTTTTGTACCCGCTGGGTACCCAGTATATCACACGTGATGCTAATACAATTATGTTGTGGTTGTTGTTTTATCTTTATTAGCTAAACAATGAAGAAATTCCACTTTTAACTGCCAGCCAGAAGCCTGGAAATGAGTACTCGACATTGGAACCAGATCTTATGAGTTCTGAGACCAATTTTAGAAAGTCAGACACATTTAAAGTCAAATTGACAACAATCTCACAAAGAGTTTGGTGCCCAGTTTAGGAACTGGTCCCACTCGATACCAGTTCCAATTTCAAGAAATATGGAACTGGTTCAACCATTTTGAATTACGGTTCCAGTTTTCAGTGCTCACTCCTAGTTACATTGCTTGCCAAACAAAACCTTAGTCTACGATAGATGTACACTAAGATCAATAAAGCCAGTCCACGAGAGGACGATAGATGTACGCTAAGATCAATAAAGCAAGTCCACGAGAGTTAGGGATTCCTCAGCTCGCAATTTCAAGAGTACTTGGCATCGATTGCCATTTCGTCTTCAAGACTCCTTATGCACCAAAAAAAAAACATGCAGAGCCTGCAATTATGGGAGACAATACAAGTGTCATGTTGCTAGGTGGATTTATGGAGTGTGGTACCATAAATGGTGAAAATCCAATAGTTCAAAAGTATTAATAGCTTACATTCTGACCCGAGTAGAATGAAGCACCTGGAATTTTGTGTGAATAAAAAAAGAGCCCCTTGTAAGGCTAAAGAGACTGATAGAATTGAACCTTATTCTTACTTGGCCCGATCGATTCTATTTCACTATCCATTTTCATTGTCTTGAATCCATCACATCAATAATTCGATCTCTACCGCCTATAAGTAGTTTTAAACGAGTTTCCTTTGATGTGAATACCTGAACGCCAAGCAAGGCTCATACTATGCTACATTATTTTCTTATGGAATAGTTGTTGATCAATCTTATGGATAAATAGATAAACATATCGAGAATTGTCTACCAGAACTGTTAGTGTTAGAACAAAAAGTACCATATCAAATTTTGGAAGATAAACATTGATGGAGGTCCATCTAGTTCCATTGATCCTAAGACTAAGAACATGGTTGCTACCATTTTAAGGGATGTTCTGAATTCCCTTAAGTCCATTGAGTCCTTTGAGAATGTCCTTAGCTTAATTAATTAATTATTAACTAAGTTACTATATTTATTGCTTTATTAAGAGTCTAGAATAATAATATGTACTCTTGGTTAATTTATTGTCATATTAGATTAACTAGGATAGTATTAGTTGAGTTGTAATTTCATTTCTTTTAATTAGGGAGTCAATTAGGGTTGTATTTACATAAGGGACGAGAAAAGAAGATAAATTCAGCGATTAGAGGCGCCTACAATCAAGGAGATCGACTACCATGAAGGAAACTTCCAAGAAGATCAACCAAAGAGCAAGATAGGAAGGAATCTTTATCCTTTCCTAAAAATGAGGCGTGCAAGCAAGGAAGGAGCAAGGAAAACTGATCTTTTCCCTTTAAAGATCACATTAGGCGCCTAACTCATATCATTTGTGATTTAGTCTCCTACTTTGAAGGGATAAGTGAGGAAATCAAGAAGAAGATAGAGGAAGAATTTCGGCCAAGCTACAAGATAGAATTCCAACCCTAGTTCGGATAGATTTTCATTTTAATCATTTTAGTTTTATTAATTAGTTTCATAGTTAAACAAGGACATGTATTTAAAGGACTACAAGCTCAATAAGATCGACACTTGATATTGAAAATCCGAAAAACCTTTGTGTTTTATTTGCTTTGATTAATTTCATTAGTTAATCTTGGCGCCTTTGCTAGCTTAGTTCTTTAGCTTGAACTAAGCAATGCTCTTAGGAACCTTAACTTATTAACTTAGTGGTGAATCTGTATCTAAGTTATCTTAATCTGTCATAAAAATGCATATTCGACTAAACCATAGCCAGAATATAACATCTTGGTATCAGAGCCAACACATATCCTGGCGGAATTTCCGTAAACACATACCCTAAACACAATGTCTGGAACTAGCCAAATAAACGAACAATTACATGAAATAATCTTAAGGATGGAGGAAGAGAAGCGTGAGAATGATGCTAGAATGGTCTTGATGCAAGATCAGTTGAGGCAAATGACCTTAAGATTAAGAAAACAAAGAGGAGATGAGTCCTTTGAGGATTCTGATGGAGAGAGTGACGAAAATTATAGGGTTCCACCTACCCATAATGCTCAACGAAACTTCAATGACATTAAGGTGGATATTCCTGATTATGATGGTAGATTAGATGCAGATGAGTTTGTAGAATGGTTGAGAACTGTAGAGAGGGTCTTTGATTATAAGCAAATTCCCGAGGAGAAGAGAGTTAAGCTTGTGGCTCTCAAGCTTAGGAAGTATGCATCAACTTGGTAGGCTAGTGTGTGCAACAAGAGGGAGAGACAAGGGACGGATAAGGTTCGAAATTGGACTAAGATGAAGAAGCTTCTTAAACAAAAGTTTCTTGCTACTTACTATGTCCAAGAGAACTTTGCCAAGTTCCATCATCTACAACAAGGATCGAATTCAGTGGAGGACTATGCAAGGGAGTTCGAATCCTATCTCATGAAGTGTGAAGTGCAAGAGGATGAACCTCAAACTCTGTAAGATTTCTTGGTGGTTTGGATGTTAAGATTGCTAACATTGTTGAATTGCATCCTTTTTCTACTTTAAAGGAGTTGATCATCTTGACTCACAAGATTGAAAAGCAACAAAAGACCAAAAGAAAGGCCGAGGCCTCACGCCCCTTTACCAAATCTACTCCCTATTCTAAGCCAAACACAACCTTTTCTAAACCTACCCCCAAACCCTACTCTAAAGCCCCCAAACACCCCTAATACTTTTACTCCAAATCGATCCCCTATAAGGTGTTTTAAGTGCCAAGGGTTAGGACACATTGCTTCTGAATGTCCTAACAAGAAAGTTGTGAGTTTTATGGAGTATGAGGCCCTAAATGAGGAGGATGATGTAGATATGGAGGCGTGTGAAGAGGAGGAATATGGAGATGAGATTGTTGGTCCTGATGAGGGTGAATGCTTGGTGGTTAGGAGAGCTTTGACTGGAGTGATAGAGGAAGATAAATCACAACAAAGAGAGGCCATCTTCCATACTAGATGTACTATTGAGAACAAGGTGTGCACCTTGATCATTGATGGAGGGAGTTGTACCAATGTGACGTCTCAAACTATGGTGGATAAGTTAACGCTCTCAACTTCACCTCATCCTAAGCCACATGTGATTCAATGGCTCAATCAAGGCAAAGGTATCCAAGTTACTCATCGTTTACTCTTATCTTTTAGTATTGGTAGTAACTATAAAGAGGAGATTTGGTGTGATATTATTCCTATGGATGCTTGTATTGTGTTGTTAGGTCGACCATGATTCTTTGATAGGAGAGTCATTCATGATGGTTACAAGAACACTTATTCATTCACAAAAGATGGCAAAAAAGTAATCCTTACTCCTATTATGTCCATTCCTAACTCTAAACAACATTCCACTAAAGAAAAATATCATTCACTCACTAGTCTTTTGAAATCTGATTATCATGAACTTAGTCCTTTTCGTGAATAATTGTTAAATATAGTTCAAAAGGAAGAAGTTGATAGTAATCTAGATCACCCTTTGCTTGTTCCATTGCTTGAAGCTTACAAAGATGTCTTTCCCCTTGAAATACCTCACGGCCTACCCCCTAAAAGGGACATTCAACACAAAATTGATCTTATTCCTGGAGCTATATTGCCTAATAAGCCTGCCTATAGAACAAACCCTAAAGAAACCGAAGAGATAAGGAGGCAAGTGAATGATTTGTTGTCTAAAGGCATGATTAGAGAGTCTTTGAGTCCTTGTGCAGTTCCAACTCTCTTAGTTCCAAAGAAGAATGGTGAATGCCACATGTGTGTTGATAGTAGAGCTATTAACAAGATTACTATTAAATATCGTTTTCCTATTCCAAGGTTGAATGATTTATTAGATTAACTTAATGGTTCTAAAGTGTTTTCCAAGATTGATTTGAGGAGTGGATACCATCAGATTCGAATTTGTGAAGGGGGCAAATGGAAGACTGCCTTCAAGACAAAGGAGGGATTATATGAGTGGCTTGTTATGCCATTTGGATTGTCGAATGCTCCAAGTACTTTTATGTGCCTAATGAATCAAACTATGAAGCCTTTTCTTGGCAGATTTGTAGTTGTTTACTTTGATGATATATTGTTCAATAGTGTTAATGAATTCGAACATGTAAAACACTTAGAGCAAGTGTTTAGTGTATTGAGAAACGATTGCTTGTATGGAAACTTGGAAAAATGTCACTTCTTTTCTAGTCAAGTTGTTTTTCTAGGTTTTATTGTCTCTAGTGAAGGAATTAAAACTGATGAGAAGAAGGTTCAAGCAATCAATGAGTGGCCTACTCCTACCTCAATGCAACAAGTTCGAAGCTTTCATGGTTTGGCTTCCTTTTATAGGAGGTTTGTTCAAAATTTCAGTGCTATCATGACCCCTAATACTGAAATCACAAAGTTGAAGAAGTTTGAATGGAGTAATCAAGCAAACAAGGCGTTTGAGGGGGTAAAATCTCAAATAACTAGTGCTCCTATTTTAGCTTTGCCTAACTTTAATGAAGTTTTTGAAGTAGAGTGTGATGCATCTGGCGTGGGCATTGGAGCAGCTCTATCTCAAAATGGTAGGCCTTTGGCTTACTTTAGTGAGAAGTTGAATAAGGCAAAACGAAAGTATTCAACTTATGACAAAGAGTTCTATGCTTTGGTTCGTGCCTTGGATCATTGGAGACATTACCTCATTGCTAAGGAGTTCATTCTCCATTCTGACCATGAAGCTCTTAAGTACCTTCAAAGCCAACAAAAGTTGCAGCCTAGACATGCTAAGTGGGTGGAATACCTTCAAACATTCCACTTTACAATCAAGCATAAGGCCGGAAAGATGAATAAAGGTGCAGATGCTTTATCTAGGAGGTACTTGTTGCTTGCTACCCTAAGTCCTAAGGTGATGGGGCTTGAGTTGTTGAAGGAGTGTTATATAGAGGACAAGGATTTTGGTGTGTTGTTTAAGAAGTGTCATAATCGTCCAAGTGGGGAGTACTATCTTCTAAATGGGTTTCTTTTCAAGGGAAATCGCCTATGTATCCCTAGACATAGTATGAGAGTGTCCTTAATTAAGGAGTTTCATGAAGGTGGACTTGCTTACCACTTTGGGATCGAAAATACATTGATGCTTGTGAGTGAGTACTTCTTTTGGCCTAGATTGGCAAGAGATGTAGAGTTTTTCATCAAGAGGTGTTTGATTTGTCAAAAAGCTAAGGGTCATTTACTACCTCAAGGGTTGTTCATGCCCTTTCCTATTCCTCAAGCACCATGGGAGGATGTGAGCTTGGATTTTATCACAGGATTATCTAGAACCCAACGCCAAAAGATTCAATCATGGTGGTGGTTGATAGATTTTCCAAGATGGCACACTTTGTGGCGTGCCACGCTACTAATGATGTTGTTTCTTGTGCTAACTTGTATTTCAAGGACATTGTTAGATTGCATGGAGTTCCAAAGACAATGGTGAGTGATCGAGATTCCAAGTTCTTAAGTCACTTTTGGCTTACACTATGGAAGAAGATGGGGACAAAGCTCAAATTCAGTACCTCTAGCCACCCTCAAACTGACGGCCAAACAGAGGTCACCAATAGAACCCTAGGAACCCTAATTCGATCCCTAGCCACAAAAATCCCTAAACAATGGGAGGAGATGCTACCTCATGCTGAGTTTGCCTATAATTAGCAAGACTACTGGCCTTAGTCTATTCTTTGTGGTCTATGGTCAAAACCCTTGCACACCTATATGACTTAGCCCCTTTCCCTACCACCACAAAATATAGCCATGAAGCCGAAACTAGAGTGAAAGAGATCCAAAAACTCCATGAGTATGTGAGAGAGAAGATTGAAAAACCAATGAGAAAACAAAAGAGAGGATAGACAAGAAAAATAGAGATGTCCAATTCAAAGAGGGTGACATGGTTTGGATTCATCTTAGGAAGGAACGTTTTCCTTCTAAAAGAAAGTCTAAACTAAGTCCAAGAGCCGATGGTCCTTTCAAAGTTCTTGAGAAAGTCAACAACAATGCATACAAGATCGAATTGTCAGGAGATTATGGAGTTTCAGCCACCTTCAATGTTGCTGATTTGAGTCCATTCTATGATGATGAAGAAGAGCTACCTAGTTTGAGGTCAAACTCCTCCAAAGAAGGAGAGGATGATGGAGGTCCATCTAGTTCCATTGATCCTAAGACTAAGAACATGGTTGCTTCCGTTTTAAGGGATGTTCTGAATTCCCTTAAGTCCATTGAGTCCTTTGAGAATGTCCTTAGCTTAGTTAATTAATTATTAACTAAGTTACTATCTTTATTGCTTTATTAAGAGTCTAGAATAATAATATGTACTCTTGGTTGATTTAATGTCATATTATATTAACCAGGATAGTATTAGTTGAGTTGTAATATCATTTCTTTTAATTAGGGAGTCAATTAGGGTTGTATTTACATAAGGGACGAGCAAAGAAGATAAATTCAGCGATTAGAGGCGCTTACAATCAAGGAGATCGACTACCATGAAGGAAACTTCCAAGAAGATCAACCAAAGAGCAAGTTAGGAAGGAATCTTTATCCTTTCCTAAAAATGAGGCGTGTAAGCAAGGAAGTAGCAAGGAAAACTGATCTTTTCCCTTTAAAGATCACATTAGGCGCCTAACTCATATCATTTGTGATTTAGTCTCCTACTTTGAAGGGATCAGTGAGAAAATCAAGAAAAAGATAGAGGAAAAATTTGGGCCAAGCTATAAGATAGAATTCCAACCCTAATTAGGATAGATTTTCATTTTAATCATTTTAGTTTTATTAATTAGTTTCATAGTTAATCAAGGACATGTATTTAAAGGACTACAAGCTCAATAAGATCGACACTTGATATTGAAAATCCGAAAAACCTTTGTGTTTTATTTGCTTTTATTAATTTCATTAGTTAATTTTGGCGCCTTTGTTACAGTTCTTTAGCTTGAACTAAGTGGTGTTCTTAGGAACCTTAACTTATTAACTTAATGGTGAATTTGTATCTAAGTTATCTTAAGCTAAGCTAATCTATCATAAACATACATATTCGACTAAACCATAGCCAGAATATAACAAACATGTTGAGAGTTGTCTTCAACAAATAAAAATGGCTATCAATTCAAAACTAACATATGCAGATGTTGACAAAATAGAGTATTCATCATATACCCGCATAATACGCTCAAAGCCATGTCTAATTCAGCAAAACTTAAACGTCTGAATGAACAATGATCAAAAAATATAAACATTAGGTCAACTATACTCCTGATACATCCGAGTATATAATAAAAATTGAAGCCGATTAAATGATGCAAATCTGAAAGACAGCGTGGCCTTCTGAAAACAAAAGTTCATCCTTTCAAGAATGATCCTCGGCTTTTTTAATGTTAAAAGATCTCCAATCTCTATTTCGGTGTATTAAAGACGAGCGAACTAAGATGCACTAACATTTGACAATTGGCCGAAATTCAAAAATCGACATTTTTTTTCACATGGACTTCACAACGTTGTCTCAGTCATGTATTTGATGGATAGACCAGCAAAGAGAGTTTGCTCTTTCACACACTCAATTACATGAGCACGAGACTTCTAGTAACAATGAGACATTTCTAATTCTAATTGATGGAAGTTGACATAGATGGGCAAGGACTTCCCAGAAAACTTTTTTCGAAGTCACTGTTCTTTCCAAATCCTTCCAGTTACCCTCAGTTTCAATTCCTTCCGATCACCTCCTGAAAAGAAAAGAGCCATGTTTCGCTGGATAATGAGGCCATCAAAGCTATCACGAACCTTCCGATGGCTATCTCTAATGCTCCTCGGCACTCCTTGCCAGCTTAACTTTCTTCCATTTCCTCCTACCTCAAGGCTGTAGCTGTAGTTTTTTGCATCATTGTCATCCCCCATGAACCGTAAGAAAGCTATGTATACAGGAGCCATACCGAGCTGGAATGCTTCAAAATGGAGGCAAAAGTATTGCCCATAGCAACTGAAGACCTAGAGTGCAAAATTGAAAGGCTTTAATTCCATGAATACATCACCACAAAACGATGATTCAAATACAAGTGGCATATTCTTAAATAAATGGAGATTTGAGAAATAAACTGTTTTTGCGCAAGTTTTCCTATGCCTTTCAAAATTGCCATTTACCAATACACAGGTTTGACCTTTTTTTTTGGTGTTTGCACCCGGTTCACCTTTCGGGCTACATCCGGATCGAGGCCAAGTTCGGGGGGTGGTTAGGTTTCATTCCTCTCCCAATGGTGTTGTGGGGATTCGAACACGAATCCCTACCAAAGCCAGTCCCCATCACCACTAGTCCAACACTTGGTACAGGTTTGACCTTTTAAATCTATTGTAAATCTATTGGTGAAATCATAAAATTTGATATTTTGAAATTAGACAATAAGATAGATTCAATGACATTTTACATAATGATATCTAGTTTAATATATTAAGTAAAAAAAGGGTCAAAGTAGTATGTGGAAAATGCAAAAATCATAGTGAAACAAAAACAGACACATTAATGAGTACTCTCATAAATATCTTTCAAATTGGTATAATTTGGAAAAGGCTTACCGTAAGCATCCAAGTAGCATTTTCGACCTCATGGGGATTTGACTTCACATAGCGATGGTTGAACGTGCTTCCACTGTGCATGTCAACTTTATGATCATCCTTAAGGTGGGCTACCAAGTATGGAATATCACCAATGGCGGTGCATTCTGATCCAGCATAAGGACAGCTATAGGGTCTAAAGGAACATTGGGATTCATGCTTTAGCTTGCTATAGTAAGGATAGATGCCCACGCATCCAAAACTTTGATATTTACATGGAAGTTCAAGGGACGCAGCCACCTTCTCCAGGGCAAGGCACCTAATGTTACCAAGTTCATGCCTGCAAGTTGGGCACCGATTGTGCACCCTGGGCTTGCAATTAGAACATATTGTATGGCCATTAGAACACTGCACCAAAGACAAGAACAAAGAAAATTAGAAGTTACACGTACACAGAGAACAAAAAAGGCATACACCTCATAAACTCATCCCTACAAAGGCACTCCTCATTCGAAAAGTCTTAAGGACAGTAACAAGGAACCGCAGAGTTCAAAGAACAAACTAGATATAAACATATAGAGCTTGGACAGCAAGGAGGAGGGAAGAAGGAACTTAACGATCTAAGATCTATAGCCCAATCTATGTTGTCTACATATAGGCAGTTATTTTTGCTTCACATATACACTCGAGACTTCCGGTTGGGCTATGAGCACAAGAAGGTAGTGTCTAGTGTAGCTTCGGGGCCAGAAAGGAGGCCTTGTACCTTTTATCAGGAAGAGATGAGAAGATGGTTCGAAGATCAAGTCCTACATTCGGTACAGTTTCGCACAATCCAAAAAAGATGGGCTGGCTTTCAAACAATCTCCAAGCACTCAACGGCAATATTGCTGCAAGTTGTTGGGGTATTGGTCTCGAAAAGAGAGAGCTTCATCAGATTAGGCCAGTGAACACAGGACAGACAACTTGTTCATGCATTGCAACAGCAAAATAGGCAGCTCTTATTAATCCATTTGATCCGATAATCTTAATCTACCCAAATCAGATTATCTACCGCAATGAGATTATTTTAATGATAATTTCACATATCTGCTCGAATCCTGAGCCATTCAGATTATGTTCAACTTATTTTCTCTATTTGTAGAAAAAGTTTTAAGTAGTTCAGTATTTACAAAGCTACGGACAAAGTCAGGATAAGCAGGCACTTTAGCATCAGATAGGCAATATAGAAGGCAGCCTCACCTGGTGGATTGGGGGATACATAGCAGTAAGGCACACTGGGCACTCCAGCAGCTCGTGAACACTGCTAGATACAGTTAGATTCGGTTTTACAGCACTTTGTGAGGGATCCATTACATGTTCAGCAATATCAATTATATCGTCCCTTGAGGGAGGATCAATGACTTCAGGCTTGCTCCTCATGTCATCAAAATATGGACTTCCAGCTGCCATCTTGTTGTCCAAATTGCTTACCTGAATTGACAACAAATTGTTGTATCAATTCCTTCTAGATGAAATCAATGAGTAAATAGTGTTTTTCAAAGCTTGTCATGAGCTTTTCTCATTAGTTAGCACTTAGCAGTAACAGAAAGCACTTGCAGACCAAGATTACACGTCATCTCAGGGGTTCTTGACCACTCAAAAGATCAATTACTTAGCCTCCTGCTACATCTACAATATCTTGAGTGAATCATTATACAGCCACACTTATCGTAGGAAAACTAGCCAGTATTGTTGACATCTGTAAGTTCATTCCACTAACACTTAAGCCGAGACAGCAACATGTACTTATACAAGGGCATATAAAGATTCAAGGCCTCCATCTAACCAGGTTCTCCCTAATTATTCTAATACATTCAGTGGGCAACAAACGAGTGTAACATGTTCATTCGAACATGGACGAGAATTACCTACCAGAAATATAACCTCTTTGTAAACGTTTTCACCTTGCTTTCTTGGAAAGTGTCAATTGATTGTGATCTCTTGCTACAGAATGACACCAAAAAAAATGAAATTAGAAGCCTGAACTTGTCATAGCTGCAAACAACAGCCAAATGAAGAACCCAAATCAAGTTTCCGTAAGGTGAACACAAAACTATAGAACCATTGATAACAATATTGACTACATTAAAGCAGGGAGTTCAAAATGGCCATTTATGCAAGCAAATCAGGAAAGCAGTCCTAGACAGATTTTGGGTATGCTAAGAAAAATAATAAGCTCATAATCAGAGCTGAAACATGCAATGAACTCATAATCACTAAGATAATTAGGGCTGCAAATGAGCTGATATGTTCCGACGCGCAAACAGACTTAGTCAAAACACGATCAACACTCTTTTGCTAAGTAAAATAAACTTAGTTTTAACAAATATATCAAGCTCGTTTAGTACAGGAACCAAACTCGAAAAACCTCATTTTCAACTATTGTTGACAAACAGTTCATTTAAAATTGATCGTAAGCTTCTCCATGATCAGATATAACTCATTTAAAATCGAAGAATCTCAAAAAATCAAAGCTACTATTCTAGTATCACTATATATCTTTTCAAAGAGGTTTAACACTTTCAAATATACGGCTTGTTCGGTCAAATGCATGCATAAATAGAGTACATAACTTTCTTTTAATGGGAAAATTGACAAAACCTTGAATTCAACTAAACATATGCATAAGAAGTTGAAAGAGAACCCCTTTCTAAACAAAGTTATCACGAGGCTTGTTAATTAGATCAAGCTCGTTTTAAAGAGCTCGAGCTTGAACCCTAAATGAGCAATATCACGAGCTAAACTTGAACAAGTCAACTGCTTAACTAGCCAAGCTCAAACAAGCTTTGCCCGGCTCTAACACTAATAATTATTATCAAGCTTCGCTCAAACAAGCTAGAACTCAAGTGTGCTAGTTTGTAGCTCTAGATACATTCACTCTAAAACTAGAACATAAATTCACTGTAGAAAAAACCTCTAATATTCCCAAAAGATCAAAACTTGCTAGAATTATAAACCCAGAAAAAAGGTAAAAGTTTTCCACAGAACTCATGCCATAAAAAATCAAAACTCTAAACTTGACAGCATCAAATTTCCACCATTTTTATTACACTTCAATGACCAACAGAAAAGCAACTACGCATAATTTGAGAGATAAAATTAAAATAATGAAACAACAAAACAGATCAAAACGAACCCATAATAAATAACATGATAATTAACAGACTACAATAGTTGAATAAACCCAGAAACGAAAACAAAGAATATGATGGTCAAAAATCTGTAATGATCAATTAAGACAAAAAAGAAAGAAAGGGGAAAATTACCCAGAAAGGAAGGAGGAAGAAATTCGAAATTTGAAATTTAAAACCCTAGAGGAATATATAGGAATATTAATGGAGGACGGTGGGAAAATGGAGGGGCTGTAACCATGAAACCCAACAAAAATAAATAAAAAAGGAAGTGGGGAAGTACTTCTTCTCCTTGTTAGAGTACCAATTTTGTGTTTGCCGTCTGAAATATGGAAATAAATTGGGGGGGCAGGAGAGAGAAAGACTGTATAAATACTATACTGTATATCAGAAAAAGAAGTAATTGTAATTTGTAAGGATAGAGTTGATTATTATTATAGGAAGAAGCAGAAGAGAGGAGCGGGCCTGCGGTTTATTTGAGTCAATTTGAAAATTAAAGAGGCCCCTTATTTGAGTCAATTTGAAAATTAAAGAGGCCCCCACACTAACCCCAATTTTGAGAATTAGAAGGAGAAACCCCTCTTTTCTCTTTAAATTGGCAATGGGAAGAAATATAAGAAAGAAGGGGTGGGTGTCAAGTTGGGGAGAGGGGTTTAAGTTTGACAGAGTATTACTTGAATAAATACAAAAAGAACAAGTCAAGAGTGTGGGGTATATGCTACTTCAAATCAAATCTTACTGTTTCCCTTCTTCAAATGATGAGACCATACCCAGGGTGATTCTTTTATTCTCCTAATTATTTGCTCATATAAACTAAAATCATTTTATTATAGGCTTGTTTTACTATGCTTTTTTTTCAATTTATTTTCACTATTTATTAAAAAAAATAAGTCAAGATGATTCAGATAAGTTCAGATAAGCAAAAATAAGTTGAAAAGAACAGAGTATTAGAGCTAAGTAGAGCGGATAAAGCTGACTCGACCAACCCAATTCGAGACCCAAAATCAACCCTAACCCGACCTTACCCAATCCAACCTGAAAATACAAACCTGAAACAGACTCGACTCGAGATAGACCTGACCCAAGATGACCAGACTCAAGATAGACCCGAACATAAATCCTTAATCTATATTTGATTTATAATCTTATAGATATACTCTTTTGATTTTCAATATCTCGTTTATAGTAAATCGTAAATGTAATACTTCATAGTCCCAACTTTTGTTTGAAAAGAACACGAAAGTAAAGGCGGAAAAGGTAGAAGACCTAAATCATATGATATACAAAGAAGAAGACTATCACTATAATATAATTCGCAAATACGTAGAGCTACATTAAAAAAAAAATTTGGAATGAATTTAAGATTGAGAACTAGCTGAACGACAACAACATTCTGATTTTTATGGCCCTTCGTATTCAATGTAATTGCCTGATCACGCCCCTACCTGATGTTGGCCCAACATGAAACCACCAGACCCGAGCCCAAGCTAGTAGACCTGAAACAAACTGAAAAGGACAAAACAGTCAATCTGACCCGATTCTACCCACAGACCCGACTCCAACAACCCAATTGTCGCCTGTAGAGCGGCCATGTGTCGAGCCAACGAGCCTTAGGCCACATTAAGTCAACGAATTCCAAGTGTTTAGCAAGTCTAGTTACTAACTAAACACGTGCTCTTTAAAGTTAAAATGTCCCTCGGAGCTCTCGCCAAACAATCCACCAAAGGTTAAGAATAGAGCGCAACAAATCACGACCTTTTACTTACCAGTTTTTGTAAATTACAACCTTTTACTTATTTTTTTTAAAATTACCACCTTTTACTCCCCTTTTTTTTATTTTCCCACCATTTAACATTTTCTATCAAAGAAACATTGGTGTGGGCCCCATTTATTTCCCACTTAACTACTTTTTAGAATTTCCTAAGAGAATAACCACCATTTAGCCCTAAATCCCCAAATTTACAGTGAATTACATCATTCACTTTCTTCTCTTCAATCTGTATTCAATCTCCCTTCAAATTTTTACCACCTTTTACTCTCTCCTCTGTCTTTTCTGGTGAATCTTTCACAGCAAATCAGTGGGCCACAAAGAACCTTCATTATCGAAGAAGAAGGACGAAAATCTCCTTGTTTTGGGATATGTTTTGGGCTAATTGAAGGGTAATACAGGTAAACCCTAAATTGGGAATCTTTTTAATATTTTGGTTAATTAAGCTTAAGGTTTTGAGATTAGGGATTAGGAATTGTTTAAGCTATATGTTTTGGTAACTGTTGCATCTTGATTTTCGTATTTAATTGGTAATGTTGATTGGTTGTTTATAATTTCTTTTGTTAATTTCAGTATGGTTGGGGAAACAGTGGACATGAGGTTGTATGTGGGAGGGGATTTTATTGAAAAACCCCATAAAGGGAGGAGAATGGTTGTGTATGAAGGGGGTATTATTTATTTGAAATATAATTTTGAGTTTGATGGTCTTACTGTGAAAATAAATTAGGAATGTAGTTCAACAAGCTTTTAAGGCTGACAACCAAAGACCCCCATCAAACTTTAAAATATGGTTCAAAGAAAAAGGGAAAACTTTGCTACAGGGGAGGGTTGAAATATTGAATGTGGAAGCAATTAATAAGTGGTTGTTAACCAAAGATAAGTCTGGCCATTTGGATCTTTATTGTACTGTACCACAAAGCAAGACTAGGTCTAAGCATCATCCCACCCCAGCACCAATTCATCCTCTGTATAAGGTTAAGCTTGAGCTGAAAACAACCCTAAATACAACATTGTTGCCTCTTCATCTCATGCACTGTCTACACAAACACATGATCCTAGAACCATCTTATTAACCAAGGAAGTGTGGGAAAAGGAGTGTAGTGAGTTATTGAATACTGCTCATAATGATGCATCAACTGAGCCTATAGCAACACAAGCCTCTCAAATTAGTCCTCCTCCTAAAGTAACTGTAATTACACTAAGAAGCACACCTAGGGTTAAACAAGAGGCTAGAAAAGGTATAAAGGGGAAAAAAATGGAAGGCAAAGTTGGGGCAGAAAATAAGGGCTAGAAAACACCTATAGTTGGATGGTGAAGATGATGAGCACTCTTGCAGCTCAGACTCAGCCTCTGACATTAATTGGGAGCCAGGGGAGGAGGATGTTGAAGTGAGAAAGCAAGATAATGAGGAGTTGTTTCTAGGATCAAAGGTAAAAGATAGGTCTGCAAGTTTGCTGAGGGAGGTTGAAGGTAGTTTGGCAGATAAGCAGAAGCAACAGGCACAACAAGAGGATAGTGGGAGTCAGTTGGAGAAAGACTTGGCTATTCAAAGTATCAACAAGCAAGAAGAGATTGAGGGGGATTCAGATGATCTAAGAAGTTTGGCAAGCTCAGATGAAGACATTGACAACTGCACCTTCTTCAACCCTGATGTGGACTTCCAACATTCAATCAAGCTTGTTATTGGACTGAAATTCTCTTCAGTTGACACATTGAGGAAGGCTTTACAATGGCATGCAATTGAGCATAGGTATGACTATTATTACCTACATAATGACAAGAGTAGAGTTAGTGTTTATTGCAGGTATAAATGTGATTGTTGTTGGGATAAAAAGAAATGCAGAAACAAGGTACTGTGCAAGGCACATTTGGGCAAATTTCAAGCTTTATTTCCATGGCAATACCTTCAAGGATCTGTTTTGGGCTGCTGCAAGGGCTAGTACACTTGTAAGTTCCATTTTAACTTTAGTTTATGTCCATTTTAGGTTTAGTTTATGTCCATTTTCTGATATGTTATTGCATTATACTTATACTTTGCAATCTGTCCTTTTGTGTATTTTGAATAGCATGATTTTGAGGTTGCTATGGAAAGTATCAAGTTTTTGAAGGAGGAAGCATATGATTACTTAGACCAAATTCCAACTCAACAGTGGTCAAGGCATGCCTTTACAACTGCTTGCAAGTCAAATATGTTGTTGAACAACTTATGTGAGACTTTTAATGCAGTTATTAAGGATGCCAGAGATAAGCCAATAATAACACAAATGGAATGGATGAGGAGATACATAATGTAGAGAAATTATGAAAAGTGGGAGGGTGTGCAAAAATATGAAGGTAGGGGCATGCCTTACATTAAGAAGGTGTTTGAAGGTTATGAAACTGAGGCAAGAAATTGTATGGTGAGGATTAGTAGAAAAGACATTTATGAGGTTGAACATACGGGAGATCAGTGTGTTATAAACCTATTAGAGCATACATGTTCTTGTTATCAGTGGGACCTCACAGGAATTCCTTGCCTTCATGCATATAGGAGTATACTTGAGCAAAGGGCTGACCCTAATGCATATGTACACCAAGTGTACTCTAGAGCAGCATACTGTAGGGCATATGAGCCAGCTATTCAACCCATGCCTGGAGTTAAGCATTGGGAAAAGACTGATCTCCCTCACCCACTGCCTCCAATTGATAGGAAAATGCCAGGAAGGCCAAAAACACATAAGAGAAAGAAAGAAAAGGGTGAAGATGAAACACAAAAGCCTAAGAGGTTCAAATAAATAATCAACTGTGGAAAATGTGGTCAAGCTGGGCACAATAAGGCCAAATGCAACAATGATCCTGTGACTAAAGCTTCAAAGGGAAAGGGTGGAAGGCCTCCAAAGTAAGATACTTGGGTGGTTGATCAGAGGTTGAAGAAAGCTGCAAGAATAACAAAAAAGGTAATTTTTTAGCCTACTGTTTTCTTATTTGCAATGTGTTTTGTGACCTAATCTGTTTTCCTTATATATGTCTTAGGGAGAAGCAAGCACAGTAGCATGTCAACCTTCCACACAAGCCTCTTGCAGTCAAGCATCTTCCTCAGTTACTCAAGCTAAAGGAAAGCAGAAGGCAAAACAGGCACCACCTCCAAAACAAGCACCAAATCCAAAACAAGCACCAACTCCAAGACTGAAGTTGCCAGTCAAGCCCACAAAGAAGCAAAGCCTAACTGAATTTGTCAACTGGAAGCCCTAGATTAGGTTATAGCTTTAAGTATTGGACTGAATTTGTGTTTTGATATTTACAAACTTTTTGTATTATAACTTGAAGCAAATTCTGTTATGACTAGACAACTTCTACCAGCTTTGTATGACAATTTCCATTTGCAATGAGTATTTGGAAAAAATTTTAAATGTCATTGATATTGGAAAGGGTTACAATGAGGTACAAGCATCAAAATGTGGATTCCACAGCCCTTGTACTATACTTACTTCGTAGATGTTCATACATGTCTTAAAATAGGTGTTAAAACACCACCAAATTACATAACCTAGTACATGATCAGATTGATCACTAATGCTATGAAACACAATCCAATTGCAATAGTAAAGCCTATACAAGTCCTTCCAATGGCATTTTTCTTCTCTTTGTCAGATAGCTTGTTGTTGCTCTTCACAACCTTCTGTTTGTAGTAGCCATTCTTTCTGTGAGCTTGCAGAGTAGTGATTTGAGTCTTCAATGTCTCATTTTCAACCTCCAAAATATTCTTCTGCATTATCAAATGATTTATAACTTCCCTTTGCCATTCCTCCATGTTGTCATCCACCACCTAAAATACTTGCACCCCCTCTTTTCTGTTTCAGGCTCTTAGAATTTGCATGCTATGAATCTCCTACCTGGGTTTTTTTCAGTCCATGACTGTCTCATAGCAACTGGTATTCCACAATGACACTTCTTGAATTTCCCCTCTATTGGTTGAGCCATTGTTTTCCTGTAAATTTTAATCAGAAACACTTACAAATGAATTGATGAGGGATAATTAAGGTACACAAACAATAACCCTAATCCAATCAATCAATCAATTGATGCTCAGAAAAACCCCAATTCAATTGATGCTCCAAAAACAACCCTAATTCAATTGAACATTCATATAACCTATTATAATTGACCCAAACATCAACCTTAATTCAATTCTAGTAAAAAACCTCAATTTAATCGAACAACAGTCACAATTTGCACAAACATTACCAATTTTAACTAACAATTCCCAAAAACCCCAAATTTTCGACACTCTATAAACCCTAATTTTTTTATACTCCAATGTTCAACATTTGCACTTACCTTTTTCAAATACTTCTGAAATCTTCAATGTCTCCTGGTAATTCTTGGTTTCCAGTTACACAATCAACTCTTACAAAACTCAATTCATCAGGTTGATTTATGGTCTTCAAATCAAAATGTTTTTTATAAATAAATAAGGGAATTCTAAAAAGTAGTCAAGTGGCAAAATAAATGGGGCCCACACTAACGTTTCTTTGATAGAAAATGTTAAATGGTGGGAAAATAAAAAAAGGGGAGTAAAAGGTGGTAATTTAAAAGAAAAAAGTAAAAGGTGGTAATTTACAAAAACTGGTAAGTAAAAGGTGGTAAGATACAATTTTTTCTTACACTTATTACTAACATCCATAATCCCCTTTAAATTGTGATTGGGAAATGATATAATGGTACGATAAGCATGTTTATGAACATAATAATCTATTTATGTTTTGGATTGTGGGATGACGTTTGAATTGATTCTAAATACTTTTATGATTAACAAGGCTTTAATGACTTATAAAACTGTGTTTATAAAAAAATGATGTGCGAATATGTTTATGATGGATTTACTGGATTTTATAAAACATTCATGTATAAAATATGGAAATTAAATGAAAACATGATAAATGAAAGTGAAAGAGGTTTTAGCTATATAATGTTATATTATGGTCGTGCATGTACCTTTTGCTTTCGCAATATACCCAGTAAGGGAGCGTGCTTCTTAAGGGATACAAAGTTTATGAATGTATTGTATACCCAACAAGGGAGAGTACTCTTCGAATGATACAAAATTTTGAATGCGTTGTACACCAGTGAAGGAGAGTACTCACGTTGAGGTACAACAACTTAAACAATAAGTAGTATCCCCATAAGAGAGAGTGCTCCTTGGCGAATACGAAGTTTATGGATGCGTAGTACACCCAATAAGGGATAATGCTCCTTGAGGGGTACTACAAGTTAAAGATATGATTTTTATATAATGCGAGCAATAGGTGCAATAAGGGAGAATTCTCCTTGAGTACTATCGTAAGGTGAGATATCCCCCAAGTTTTCCAATTGCTAGTTACCAAGTTAAAAATAACAATGATGGAAAATCATTTTTTTAAGTTAACATAATAATATTGATATTATCATATGGATTTTATAAAGGTTGTATGATGTTTTAGTATTCTCCTCTCCTCGTTTGCAAGTAAATTGAACTAAATGAATTTATAATGTTAGGGTAGTAGTTGAGAAGGTAGAACAACGTAACATTAGGAAATACTTTAAATTTCACAATAGCAATAGTCATATAAATTAATTCTAAGAATGTTAAATTTTAGATGGGAACTGCAATTACTAATTAGATATTTTATGAAAGCTGCGGATTTTAATTTTAATATGTTGAGTTTTGTGAAAGCATCCAATAGCGCATCGACTACCTAGGCTTAAGATATGTTTATGCTCCTAATCTTGAATTATTAACTTAGTAAATGTGATTAGTATAGGGGAGTAAACATTGACTGAAAATTGTACTATCTCCGTTCCATATTAGTTGCAACAATAGCTTGTGCACATAGTTTTAGGAAGTTAGTAGAGTAGGGTGTAGGTTATATTAAGTTATTGCAAAAGTTGATGTGATAGAAAGTGATGTGGTACTTTTAGGAAGTTAATAGAGTAGGGGAGTAATATTTTAATGCTTTTCACATAAAACAATGAGTGAGTGGGGTATATTAGTTGGGTGATATATAATAAAATATTGGTGGGTCCATGCCTAAAATAGAAGTGTTGCAACTAATATGGGACAGCCAGATATGGAAAGTGTTGCAACTAATATGGGACGGAGGGAGTATTACGTTGTTTGCCTCTTTGAAGTAAATCTTGCCTAACATAACACCTGTTCCAATTTGCTTTCTTATTTGGTGCTGCATAAATTATAACACACATATATGAACTAAAGAGGACAATACATTGTTGGAGTTTTGTTAAGTGTGAGAGAAAAAACTCTAAGTTGCTTCAAAAGAATGTGAAAGG
Source organism: Patellifolia procumbens (assembly GCA_947645195.1). Taxonomy (NCBI): domain Eukaryota; kingdom Viridiplantae; phylum Streptophyta; class Magnoliopsida; order Caryophyllales; family Amaranthaceae; genus Patellifolia; species Patellifolia procumbens. The sequence continues at coordinate 170,049 of CANSGD010000804.1, forward strand.
TTGGGGATCCCATATAGGAAGAATAAGAGGTGAGTGATGGGTTTATTAATGATTATCTTCTTAGTACCTATTGAGTTGGTTCTCGAGGAGCTTTTGTGGTTGGGCTCTTGATCGGGCTTGGGCTAGTTACCACACGCACGCGCCGCCGCCTGCCCGGGCTGGGTCGGGGCGTGGGCTTTGGAAAACTATTTTTTTATTAGAAAAATCTGTGAACAGTTTTAATGACTGTTATAGGAATCAGTCAATGCCTATTTTTGCTCCTGACTGATTCCACCACTAGCCGTTAGTGGACTGTTCCACCTTCCCATTACTGCTTCCCATAAATCCTATTATGACCGTTTTTTCCATGAATTGAGTAGTGGACAATTTCCAGTTCTTCTCAGTTTTTTTTATAAATACGCGCTTTCTGGCAGTTTTAACACACAGAAAAAATCATCCTTCTCTCTTTTGCACTCTCTATTACTGGAAATATTAAGAGCGTTCTCAAATTGTCTCTCTGTACTTCACCGGCGAGTCAGTGTCGTGTTAACCGTGGAGGTTGGTTTGCCACGAGTCCGCGTGTTCGTAGCGGGGCAATTTCAACTTTAGGGCAGTGATCATATCACGCCACGTCATACAACTAAGTTTATATTTTTACCAGTCATAGTTACTACAATCTAAAGTTGAATTTTTTTTCCGTATTTTATACTGTTATTATGGCTGGTTTCCAATTGTTGTTCCTCTTAATGTTGTCAACCCCTTTGTTCCTGATATGTCGAAATTAGAGCCTCTGGATGGAAAAAATTATATTATGTGGTCTGATAAAATGGAATTCTTTTTAGGCCAAATTGGGGTTGATTACTGCTTAACTATTGATGCTGCTCCTGAGAATCCAGTTAGGGATTTTGAGAAAGATAATAAAACATGTAGGATAATGTTATTGCATTATATGACTGCTGCTTTATATATGATTTGTAGTAAGTCGAAAAAGGCTAAGGATATTTGGGATGCCCTTAAGGTTAAGTATGGACTGGATGATCTTGGGACTAAGAAATATGCTTGTAGTCGTTGGTTAAAATTCACTATGACTGATGACAAACCTGTTTTAGACCAAGTCCATGACTATGAACATTTGTGTGTTGAACTTGCTGCTGAAAGTATGGTTATTCCTGATTTGTTTCAAGATAATTGTCTTTTAGAGAAACTGCCACCCTCTTGGGAGACCTATGTTCACTCTATGAAACATAAACAAAAGGACTTTACCCTTCAGGAATTAGTTTCCCACATTAAAATTGAGGAACAAAACCAGATTCAGACTAAAGGAAAGACAGACCATTCTTCCACTTTACCCAACCTTATTGAGTCTAAAATTGCTGGAAAAGGGAAAAAGGGTAAAGGTTAGAACCATGTTCACGGTACTAGGCAGAATGGTAATGGGTTTAAAGATAAGAAGCAATTTCAGGGCAACTGCTATGTATGTGGTGAATTTGGACATGCTGCTAGGGAATGTAGAAACAAACAGGCTTCTTCAAATACTGTTGTCACCAAACCAAAAGACAACAAAGCACAAGTCAACCTTGCTCAAGATGACATTATTGCTACTGTGGTGTCCGAGGTGAATCTGATTAGCAACATTTCTGAATGGGTCGTAGATACTGGAGCTACCAGCCACATATGCTCAAACAAGGAAATGTTCCAGACTTAGGATAAAGTTCCAGAAGGAGAATGTGTCTTTATGGGCAACTTAAGCACTGTGAGTGTCTTAGGCAAAGGAAAGGTTTTGCTGAAGTTAACCTCTGGAAAAACCATTGCTTTGCAGAATGTCTTGCATCTACCTGATATCTGCAGAAACCTCATTTTTGGTGCACTTTTAAACAAGGCTGGAATTAAATTAACTTTTGAATCTGACAAACTTGTGTTAAACAGAAATGGTGATTGTTGGTCTTATAGAACTTCTAAGTTTACTACAATAGGGGGGGTGAATTGTAGTAAAGACTATTAGGGGCTATTTTTGCGGAATTAACAAGTTAAAAAGAATTAAAGAGAAGTTAAAACAAAGAACACTCGAACTGCTTTTAAACAAGATCTTATTCCTATTTTCTCTGGGTATAAATCTTGCCCATTTATTTATAATAGTAACTTACACCCTATTATAAACAGCAACTCACTCTGTTCCTCTAGGAACTGGTTCCCAGTCACCTTGTTCCCCCTGAACACGTGACTTCCTCTCTTGACTTCACTCGAAGTCTTCTCTTTCTCTTTCTCTCTTGAATGTAGAAATTTTCTCACAAAATTTCACTCACCCCAACTCAGATTAATGGAATACAATGAATTGTTGAAAAGAATAAAACCGAAATAACTTTCTAAAAGATTTACACAATTAACGTAGAAAGTCTTAAGAACTAAAATTGAGTTCTTCTTAATTTATATAGATGTGATGAATCTTCAACGGTCTTCTTCAGCTTGTTTGTAGTGGACGCAAGTTTTTAGGCATTATCTTCCACCTTCATAGCCGTTATAGACCATGTTAAGGCCACGTTCCATGACCGTGTGCTTGCACAGTTTGAATGAGTCTTTGAGTCTTCCATGATATTCTCAACAGCTCTTGACTTGGTATTTGGCAGTTTAGGATATATGTTGGATGCGCGGTTAGCTGAGATCATGGCCCCTAGAATCTAGGACCTCAACCCATTAACTTAGCCACGTAACATAGCCAGCTCTTCAACGTTTATTTTCCTGTAGACCACTAACAAACTCAACTAATATTATGGAATCCAAAATTCCATAATATTAGAATATTAATTCTACACAAAATAATATAACTAAATATTCTATTTTCCTAAACAACTTAATTTTGGTTGTTATTAAAACCAATTCTCCATAAGTTTATTTTAGGCATAATAAAATAAATAATTAATAATACTACGAAAATAATAAAAGAAATACTAATTAAAAACTAAGTTAAAAACTATTCATTTATCATCATCAAAATAACGAGTACAACAATATTCCCCCTTTTTGATGATGGCAAATAAGTTGGCAAAAAAAATTTCTATCCTAAGTCTAAGTCTAAAGTAAAGTCTAAATCTAAAAAGTCTAAGTCTAAGTCTAAACTCAATTTGGACTAGGAACTGGATCCTCTAGAAACAGAGACAATCATAAAGGCTCTAGGAACTAAGTCAGACCATAAAATATTTTTAGATAGCCAACAAGCCTTTTCCCCCTTTTGTTATCATCAAAACTAAGCTATGTCCCTGCAGCACTAAAGAGTCAACAGTCTATGCATCAATTAAAGTAGCTCAAACAAGCATCTCATAATATTAGCCATCCAAGCACAATCAAGTACGAAAGAAAAAGCATGTGCAAGCAAAAAGGATCAGATTGAGCATATCACAAGAGCAAGGAAGGAAAAGTTCAGAATGATCTGTGTCAAAAGAAGACACTCAAAAAAGAGGAAAAAAATGTTCAACCAAATATTACAAACCCAAAAAAATATCCAGTAAATCATTGTTTAAAGAGAGGGGGGAAATTATGGTTTGGGACGTTTGAAGATGAGGGAGACAACGGAGTCAATCTTGGAAATCACTGCATCCACCTTGTTCCTGATCCCCGTGTCTGCCTGCTTGATGGCGGCTAGAGTCTCCTGCTGCTGTGTATCAAGAGTAGAAAATGACTTCTCCAGGACATTGATCCTTGTGTGCATAAGTGTCAGAAACTCCCTAATTTCCCTCAGAATCCCATGAAGTCCAGTGGTAGATATGATGATAGGAAAATCCACAGCAATTGAAGGAACCTGATCCTCATCCAGATTGATCGTTTCAGCATGACCCAGATCCTGGTCCTTAAGAGACTTACCCCCAGCCAGTCTCTGGCTCTTCCTGACAGATCCTCCAATAGCTTCCTCAAATAATGTCCTCTTTGTCCCTGCCTCAGGCTTAGTCACAATAGCCTCTCCCTCAAATTCCAACTTTCCACCAACCACCCTCAAGCTAAGTCTAGTCAGCGTCTCCTTGGTCAAGTAATTTTCAGGTTCAAGGGTGAAAGAAGGGCTGTCAGACAGTTTGACTTTATTTTTCTTTAAAATTGTAGTGATTAGATTGCCATATCCCACCTTGGTATTATGGGATATGCAATAGGAAAGGTGAGAGAGCATAAGAGCGGGAAAGTTTATCTTGATATTCTTTGCTAAACAGTACATTATTGAGAGGTCCATTAGATTAGCTTGGGTTCTCTTGGAAGATCGGGGTAAAACAAAACGCCAAACAAACTGAAACAAAAGTTTGTGAAAGCGAGAGAGATCTTTTTGGTCAATGGACATAGAGTTAGGGTTTCCTTGAAAAAACTGAAGAATTTTTTTGATTGAGACGCCATTGATGTTTAATTTTCCCTTCCCTTTAACATACTCCTGGTACCCATCTGAAGGCACTTCAAACCATTCACTCAATTTCTTTTCCGTAAAGGTGACCACACACCCATTCACTAGCTTACACACACTCCCTTTGTTTAATTGAAGTTCTCACAGAAGGAACTCATCTCTTCCTCATATAGTCCCTCATCTACACAAACTAACTTCATCCATTTTTGAAACTTTAACAAATTCAGAAACTCATTCCATTTTACTTTCTTGCACCATGCAAGATCAACACAGAATCCGATAATAAATTGAGAGGATTTTGATTTCTTACCCCTTTTTGTGGGAATCTGAAGGTCTCTCCCCTGACTTCTTTCTTGATCCTCGTCATCGTCCTCATGCTTGGGAGATGTCGCTTCAGTGTCAGAAATGGGTTCTTGAGAATGTGTGGAATCGTCTTTCGGATGAGAAGATTCTTGGTCACTTTGCTCGTCCATTGAGGGTTTTTTTTGGCTGGGTAATTTTCTTGAAGTTCATAGGTTGCCTTTTTGGGTGCCATGGGAGAGAGAGAGAGGATGAAGAGTGAAGAGAGATGAAGGAGAGAGAAGATGTACAGTGATAGATGAAGTGGGTCAGTAAAAGTTGTCAGTGAAGTGAAATGTTGGGTTTTTATTGTAATGATGAGGCGTATTGAGTTGAAGGTGAAGAGGTGTGATTTGAATGGGTAAGGTTTGGGTAAACGTGTTTCATTTAATGTTTTCCCTCTTTAAATTTAATAAACTGAATTTGATTTTGAGTAAATAATTTGGTTGATACAGTGAATCAGAGAAATCATAATGAGAGGAGGAGAGAGAATAAAAATGTGGAAGAAGAAAAAATTGCTCTTGTGTACACGGACCCTTTTAAAACTATACAAGCAATTTTAATTTACGTACTCTATATATGTGCATGGACAATAAGGATAATATTTAAAGACAAATGTGAGTCCTTAGACATGACCCTTGGTGTATGAAATTTAATTCATGAAGATTGCAGGACACTCTAAGAAATGACTAGTACATAGGGTTCAAATTTTATAGGCCATTTTATACAATTCTGATCATTCCTAGTTCCAAGCGAATTTTTCCAAATCTGTCCCTAGATAATGGTTTGGTAAAAATGTCAGCAATTTGATTTTCTGTAGGGCAAAATTCAACTTTGACTAATCCCTTTTCAACGTAGTCTTTCAAGAAGTGGTATCTGATGTGAATGTGCTTGACCCTTGAGTGGTGAACTGGGTCCTTGGATATGCATATGGCACTGGTATTATCACAAAAGATTGGAACACATTTAAACTTAATACCAAAATCACGTACCTGTTGCTTGATCCATAAGACTTGGGAACAACATGCAGCAGCAGCCACATATTCAACTTCAGCAGTTGACAAGGAAACTGTATGTTGTTTCTTGGACCCCCAAGAAACTAAGCTTGTTCCTAGGAACTGGGCAATTTCTGAGGTACTTTTTCGATTTACCAAGTCTCTAGCATAGTCAGCATCAGAGTAGCTAACTAGGTCAAATGTGTCACCATGAGGATAGAACAAACAGAGATCGTCACTTCCTTTCAAATACCTAAGGATCCTCTTGACAGCTATCAAGTGGGATTCCTTTGGATTGATTGGAACCTAGCACATAGACCAACACTAAAGGAAATATCAGGCCTATTTGCAGTTAAATAAAGAAGAGATCCAATCATACCTCTGTATAATTTATGATCTACTGATTTACCGTTTTGATCTTCATCCAACCTTGTTCCTGTTCCTATAGGAGTATGGTTGGTTTCAGCTTGTTCCAGTCCATATTTCTTTAGCAGTTCCTTAACGTATTTTTGCTGATGGATCATTGTTCCTCTTTCAGTTTGCTTGATTTGCAAACCAAGAAAGAAGTTCAACTCTCCCATCATGCTCATTTCAAATTCACTGCTCATTAATTCAACAAAACCCTTGCACAAAGAATCATTAGTAGCACCAAAATAATATCATCAACATAAATTTGTACTACTAAAATGTCTGTTCCTTTTGATTGAAGGAACAAGGTTCTATCAACTTTGCCTCTAACAAAATTATGAGCAAGTAAGAATTTAGAAAGTCTTTCATACCAAGATCTAGGAGCTTGTTTCAGCCCATATAAGGCTTTATCTAGCTTGTAGACCTGGTTTGGTAGATCAGGATTTTCAAATCCTGGAGGTTGTTCCACATAGACGTCTTCCAATAGATATCCATTTAAAAATGCACATTTAACGTCCATCTGGTACAACCTAAATCCCATAAAAGCTGCAAATGATACTAAAATTCTTATTGCTTCTATTCTAGCTACCGGAGCAAAGGTTTCATCAAATTCAATACCTTCTTGTTGGTTGTAGCCTTTTGCTACGAGTTTGGCCTTGTTTCTGATCACTGTGCCATGTTCATCTAGCTTGTTCCTGAAGACCCACTTTAACCCAATTACCTTCTGATTCTTGGGTTTGGGCTCCAAGTGCCATACCTTGTTCCTCTGAAATTCATTCAGTTCCTCTTGCATGGCATTTATCCAGTCAGACTCTAGCATTGCTTCATTGTGGTCTCGAGGTTCTATCATAGATAGGAACGCATGAGAGGCACACAAGTTTCTAAGTTGAGATCTTGTTTGAGTTCCCTTCTCAATGTCGCTGATGATCAGCTCTAGGGGATGTGACTTTTGGTGCCTCCAAGATCTTGTTCCTGTTCCTTCAACTTGAGGCTCTTCAGTTTGTTCCTGTTCATTCTCTGTGTGAGTTTCTTCTGCCTGTATTCCTGCATCTATTGTTCTTTCATTTACCTGTTCCTCGTGAGGAACAGGCTCAGGAACCGTTAGTTCATTCTCAGGAATATGTTTCTTAACTGTTCCTGTAGGAGTCAGTGCCTCCTCAAGATTGTCAGTCTCTTGAGGATGAGTTAGCCCAATTTCAAAATCATTTTCATAACATGGTTCCTGCAATGAGTCAGTTTCATCAAAGATAATATGGACACTTTCCTCTACGCACATTGTTCTCTTATTATAAACTATGTATGCTTTACTATTTAAAGCATATCCTATAAAGACAGCTTCATCACTTCTAGCATCAAATTTGCCTAAATTGTTTTTACCATTATTGTGTACAAAACATCTACATCCAAAGACTCTAAAGTAAGAGATATTTGGTTTTCTTCCTTTGAACAGTTCATAAGGAGTTTTCTTGGTGATGGGTCTTAGCATGACCCTGTTGATGATGTAACATGCAGTGTTCACCGCTTCTGCCCAAAAATTCTTGGGAAGATTGCTTGATATAAGCATTGTTCTAGCCATATCCTCCAGAGTCCGGTTCTTCTTTCAACTACACCATTTTGTTGTGGTGTTCTTGGAGCAGAGAAGTTGTGATCTAATCCTTCATTACTGCAAAAATCATCAAACTTGGAGTTTTCAAACTCCGTACCATGGTCAGATCTTAGGTGTTTCAATTGAAAACCACTTATCCTTTGAACTTTCTTAGCAAATGATATAAATTCATCAAAAGTTTCATCCTTGCTATGAAGGAAGATTGCCCACGTAAATCTAGAAAAATCATCAACAATAACTAATACATATCTTTTACCTGATTTGCTTTGGATTCTCACTGGGCCACAAAGATCCATGTGGATCAGCTCAAGTGGACTTGAGTGGTTACCATTTTCTTGGATTTGAACGAGGATCTAACTTGTTTCCCTCTTACACAAGCTCCACAAACTCCATAGCTTGTTCCTTTTATAGTTGGCAAACCAACTACCAAGTCTTTACCACTTAGTTTATGAAGCAGTGTAAAGCTTGCATGACCACACCTCTTATGCCAAAGGACTTGGTCATCTTCTAGTATACTAAGACAAGTTAGATTGTTCCTAGGAACAAGGTTTAGGTCAACAACATAAGTGTTTCCCTTTCTTGTTCCTTCTATATCTTGGTTCCTGTAATGGTGTCACTAACCACACAACATTCATTAGTAAATTTCACATTGTTTCCTTTGTCAAAAAATTGAGAGATGCTAAGTAAGTTATGTTTCAAACCCTCGACTAAAAATACATTATTTATGGAATGTGACTGAGATTTCCCAACTTTACCTATGCCTACTATGTTACATGTCAGGTTGTCTCCAAAGGTCACAGTTCCTCCTTCGTAGACTGAAAGTGAGAGAAATTTGGTTTTATCTCCTGTCATGTGCTTGGAATAACCGCTATCGAGGTACCACAAGTTGTTCCCCCTCACTTTAGTCTGCACCTACAGTAATTAGTCTGTGGCAGGAACCTAGTTAGACTTGGGTTCCTATGTTGAGTGTGTGTTCCTCTTAATTCTCCACTCTTGCTTCACTAAGTGAGTGTTCATTTCGATCTGTTCCTCTTTGGTGGAACAGTCAGACACTAAGTGTCCACTATTCCCACAGTAGGAACAGATTCTGTTGCTTGGCAAGTCAACATATTTTTTATGTTTGTTCCTCTTCTTATAATTGAAACCTAGTCCATTTCTTCCTTCATTTTTATATTTTTGTATCCAACTAACTGGATCAGGAAGCTTGACTCTTAAAGATTCCAGTTTCCTCTTCAGTACCATATTTTCATTCAGCATCAATTCATGCTCAATTTTCAAATTTTCAATTTCTTTACTGGTACTGTCAAAGGAACTGGTTCCTTTAGGAACAACTAGTTTCAATTCTGCCAAAGCAATATTCAAGAAGTAGTTATCATTTTTCAGTTTTTCATAGGCTTCTTGAAATCCACGGTATTTATCAAAAATTTCAAAGAACCGTTCCTCAATATCTGAATTTTATTTTTTAAACCAATTTGTGTGTTCCTTGGTAACTTTCAAGACCCTCTCCATATTCTCCTCTCTTATGCAGATAGCCTTGTAGTTATCAAAGGTTTCTAAAAGTAATTCAGTGAGTTGGTTCTTATTTAATTTTGATAATTCTTCTTCAACAACATTAAAGTTTACCTGTTTGTTGGATACGTCCTCTTCACTATCTGATTTTGCCATTAGACACAGCTGAGCAGTTTCATCCTCAGGCTATTCCTGTTCCTCATCAGAATCTGATTCACCCCATGCTGCTACCATAGCCTTTCTCATTTCAGTTTTAGAGAAAGGTTTTTGTTGTTTTTTGCTCTTGAATCTGCTTTTTCTTTCTCGTTTTCCCACAAAGGACATTCCTTTATGAAGTGATCTGGACTTTCGCATTTATGGCAGCTTAGCTTTGAGGTTTTCCTTGTGCTCTTCCCTTTATAGTTTTTGTTGATGAACTTTTTGAATTTCCTTATTATCAAGGCAGCTTCCTCTTTATCAGTTTATGAATCATCTTGCTCTTCAGTCTTGAGAGCCAGGGACTTTGATCTGCTGGAGTCAGGTTCATGAGTTCCTAAGTGCAACTCATGTGTCATCAAGGATCCAACAAGTTGTTCTATGTTAAACTTGGTGAAATCCTTGGTTTCTTGTAGAGCTGTCACCTTAGTCATCCACTTCTCGTCTTGTGGAAGACTTCTCAATACTTTGCGTACTTGTTCCTCAGGAGAAATAGATTTTCCTAGAGAGTCAAGTTCATTTATGATATTTGAGAATCTTGTAACCATATCATGAACTGGCTCTTTAGGTTTCATTTGAAATAACTCATATTTATGCATGAGCATGTCTATCTTTGATCTCTTGACCTCGTTTGTTCCTTTATGTGTAACTTGAAGGAGTTCCCACATCTGCTTTGCACTCTTGCATCCCATGACTCTATTGTGTTCATGAGGACCAAGACCACAATGCAGAATCTTCTTGGCCATGTTGTTCATCTCCATTTTCTCAAAGTCTTCCTTGTCATACTTTGAGAGTGGTTTTGTAACTAGCTCGCCTTCTTCATTCTTTTCAGTGACTTCAAAGTCACCTATCTCAATGACTCTCCAGACTTGATAGTTTTCTGCCTTAATAAATATTTCCATCCTATTCTTCCAATAAGGATAATGTTTACCATTGAACATTGGAGGACGTTGAGTAGAGTATCCCTCAAATAGCTTTTCTCCAGTTGTATTCATGTTCTCTAGGATCAGCCTCCCCAGTGTTAACTGTTTCAGGAGGAACCAACTCTGATACCAATCGTCGGTCCTATACAACTTCTAAGTTTACTACAAGAGGGGGGGAGGGGGGGTGAATTGTAGTGAAGACTATTAGGGGCTATTTTTGCGGAATTAACAAGTTAAAAAGAATTAAAGAGAAGTTAAAACAAAGAACACTCTAACTGCTTTTAAACAAGATCTTATTCCTATTTTCTCTGGAAATAAATCTTGCCCTTTTATTTATAATAGTAACTTACACCCTATTAGAAACAGCAACTCACTCTGTTCCTCTAGGAACTGGTTCCCAGTCACCTTGTTCCCCCTGAACACGTGACTTCCTCTCTTGACTTCACTCGAAGTCTTCTCTTTCTCTTTCTCTCTTGAATGTAGAAATTTTCTCACAAAATTTCACTCACCCCAACTCAGATTAATGGAATACAATGAATTGTTGAAAAGAATAAAACCGAAATAACTTTCTAAAAGATTTACACAATTAACGTAGAAAGTCTTAAGAACTAAAATTGAGTTCTTCTTAATTTATATAGATGTGATGAATCTTCAACGGTCTTCTTCAGCTTGTTTGTAGTGGACGCAAGTTTTTAGGCATTATCTTCCACCTTCATAGCCGTTATAGACCATGTTAAGGCCACGTTCCATGACCGTGTGCTTGCACAGTTTGAATGAGTCTTTGAGTCTTCCATGATATTCTCAACAGCTCTTGACTTGGTATTTGGCAGTTTAGGATATATGTTGGATGCGCGGTTAGCTGAGATCATGGCCCCTAGAATCTAGGACCTCAACCCATTAACTTAGCCACGTAACATAGCCAGCTCTTCAACGTTTATTTTCCTGTAGACCACTAACAAACTCAACTAATATTATGGAATCCAAAATTCCATAATATTAGAATATTAATTCTACACAAAATAATATAACTAAATATTCTATTTTCCTAAACAACTTAATTTTGGTTGTTATTAAAACCAATTCTCCATAAGTTTATTTTAGGCATAATAAAATAATTAATTAATAATACTACAGAAATAATAAAAGAAAAACTAATTAAAAACTAAGCTAAAAACTATTCATTTGTCATCATCAAAATTACGAGTACAACAGTGATTTTGTGGGTAAAGGATTTTGTAATGCTGGACTCTTTGTTTTGGATGTAATTTCTGATAATAATATTTCAACTGCTTCTGTTTATATTGCTGAGTCTGTTTCTTTATGGCATTCTAGACTAGGTCATGTGAATGTTGCATCCATTAAAAGGCTAAAACAACTTAGTCTTATTTCTAACTTTAGCAATACCTCTTTTGCTAAATGTGAAGTATGTGTAAAGGATAAACACCCTAAGAAAGCATTCAACAAAAATGTTTCTCGTTCCTCTACCTTATTAGAACTAGTCCACAGTGATGACTTAGGTGACTTTAAGAACTCTATGAGTAGGGGAAGGAAGAGATATTATAATACTTTGGCTGATGACTTCTCACGTTATACTAAGGTTTACTTGTTAAGTACGAAATATGAGGATGAAGAGAAATTTCTTAGGAAAAATTGACCAGGATAATCCAAACTATGCCCGTTCCGCCAAATTTAATCCCTACTAAGCTTTATTCCTGTATAATCCCAACTATTAGGGAGGTCCGCCACAAACACCCCATGACCGGATGGAAACCTATGTAATAGGTAAACATGACACGTGTCATGCTCTTAGTGGTTGTTTACAATTATTATTTATTTTGTTTTTTTTTTATTTCAATCCTTACCCCTCCTTCCCCATCCTACCAAAAATCTTCATCACCACCACCCATCTCCGACCTCACCACCACCCAGCTCCAACCTCACCACCACCGCTCCTATCCCCCTCGAAAACCCTCCCCACGCCACCACTCTTAGCCCCTTCGAAAACCCACCCCACGCCACTGCGCCTATCCCCCTCGAAAACCCTCCTCACTCCACCACTCCTAACCCTTCGAAAACCCACCCCACGCCACTGCCCATATCCCCCCGAAAACCCTCCTCACGCCACCACTCCTAACCCTTCGAAAACCCACCGCACGCCATCGCCCATATCCCCCTCGAAAACCCTCCTCACGCCACCACTCCTAACCCTTCGAAAACCCTCCTCACGCCACCAGTTTAGGGTGGTGGGTCACAATTTTGCGGTGGTTAGGGTTTAGATGATGATTTACGGGTGTTAATGGTGGTTTTAGGGTGGTCGATTACCGGACTTAGGGGAGGGGGTGGTTGGGAGGGTTTTTGGGAATGGGTGAGGAAGAGGAGGGGAGGGGGTGGTTTATGTGGTGGTGGGAGTAGAATAAAAACAAAATAAAAGAAAAATAAATTTTTAACAGGTTAACAGGTTTCAAGTCACCTCGGGTTGTTTGTGGCGGACCTCCCTAATAGTTGGGATTATACAGGAATAAAGCTTAGTAGGGATTACTCTTGGCGGAACGAGAATAGTTTGGATTATCCTGGTCAATTTTTCCAATTTCTTATTTATAAAGACGAAGTAGAAAACCAACTAGACCTTAAGATAAAGAGAGTGAGATCCGGAGAGTATAATGTGTTTGGGCCCATCCCAGTCATGGCCCACCTAACCGGTGAAATGACTAAAATACCCTTAGAGAGTAAAATTACCGTTTTAACCCTAAGGACCTTTCAGGCCAGAAAGCACATGCCTTCAATCAAGCCCACTAATAAAAAAGCTTTCATGACATCATCATCTTAACCAGATGACATCACCTCAGTACAACCTATGAATAGTATTTTCATCTGATCATTCAGGTACGTTTTTACACACATTCCAAAGCATTTACTTTTACTACTCTCTGACCTTTTGAGATCAGATATGACTTAAACATCGGAGAGCCGATCCCGGGAACATCCACGGGGTAGTTCACCGTGCTCGGTTTTGCAGGTACCAGAAATTCGAAGACCTTGGACTTGTTACCGGTTACTACCCTAGCTGGATTTGGAATCCCCCGAACTATAAATTGACTGTGTTTCTTGTACCTGTAACATAATGGGCTTCCACTTAAGAAATTTTGTGAATCAAATGGGATCATACATGAGGTTATAACTCCCTATACACCTGAACAAAATGGAATAGCTAAGCGGAGAAATAGAACTCTTAAGGATATGATGAATGCTATGCTTATTAGTACAAGGATGCCTACTAACATGTGGGGGGAGGCTATTCTTTCTGCTTGCTATGTGATTAATCGAGTTCCCCCATAAGAAGTTGGATAAGACTCCTATGAATTGTGGAAAGGTTTTAAACCTAATTTGGGTTACCTCAAAGTGTGGGGGTGCTTGGAAAAAATAGGACTTCCTGACTTTCAAAGGAGTAAGATTGGACTTAAGACTATAGATGGAATCTTTATTAGGTATGCTTCTAACAATGCTACATATAGACTTATTCTTAAGGATGCTTCTGGCTTTGGTCCCATTAGAGAGTCAAGGGATGTAGAAGTCTTTGAGCATATTTTTCCTATGAAAGTTAGTGTGCAATCATGCTTGCCTGTTGCATCTTCTTTTATCTCGCATAATAACATTGCATCATCTAGTGAGACTTTAGAACCTAGAAGGAGTAAGAGGACTAGAATTGAGACTAGTTACGGACCTGACTTCATTACTTCCTTCCTAGCTGAAAAAGGATTTCTAGATGAGCAAAAAGTAAGTGCTTTTATATTAGAAGAGAACCCTAGAACTTTTGGGGAGGTGATATCACGTATTTATATAGACTTTTCTCCCTTATTTACGAGCTAATTTGTGCGTCATTGGAACTCTTTGGAGCTATTTTGTGCTAACTATCGTATATAGTTGTGGTTTTGTGTTTAAGTGTTGAATTGCAGGTTTTAGGGAGTTTTCTCCCTATTCCCGAGCCATTTGGAAGCAACCACGGCTTTACGAGATGTTACGAGGCACGTAGGACGGCTCACGAGCTTTATGGGTATTTTAGGAGGTCCCAAGACCTCTAAACGTGAAGAGTTGAAAGCCAAAGAGTCAAAATGGAGTTTTCCGTACTCTGATCGGCGAAGAAATATTGATCGGGTAGAGAAGTTGCGGACCCGATCGGGCAGCGTTGCCCGACCGGATCGGGCGAGAAGACAAGTGCCCAGACCCGATCGGGTGTATCCTGCCCGACCCGATCGGGTGTGGACCCTCCTAGCTCTCATTTTAAAGCTGCGAGAGAGGCGAGCAATCTGGACCAATTCGTCGCCAAGCCCGATCGGGTGGTGTCCTCGGGACTGATCGGGTGGGCCTACTTCAACCTCAATGCTGCGCTGCTTCCACGCTGAGCCCAAAAACGAAGCTGAATTATTTCACTATAGGCCCGATCGGGTGGCATGTGGCCCGATCGGGTCCTGTGCCCTTATTCGCGATTTTTGTCTTTTGTTTCCTATTTTACTTAGACTTTGGGGCTATTATAAATACCTTTTCCTCATTATTTTTAGGGACATCTTGTTCATTAGTTTTACTCTAGCTTATTTCTCATTGTTCTTAGCTTAGTTTAAACACTTAGATTAGATTAAAGGTGATTGAACCTATTCGATTTCAATAAAAGTTCTTGCTTTCTGTCAATTGGTATTCTTCTTTGCCCTAATATCTTTTATTATTCTTAATTGCTTAGCCTAATTATTTAATTATTCATGATGCAATTGTTAGGGTTTCATATTAGTTTTGTTGTTGTTAATTCGATTATGAGTGAGTAGTTCTCTTTCTAGGGTGTTAGATAGGAAAGCCATGTTTATACCATGATTGTGATTTAGATTTCTATCAATTTCTAGGGCTTGATTAGGGTGATTGTGATGTGGTTTGTTCTTATTGAGTAATTAATGTCAGTGTACAATTTCATTAATTGCTTGTGGTTAATAGTTGTTTGCACAGATACGTCTTACGACAAGAGGCCTAGGACACGTCAGTAGTTCTGATTACGTTAGTGAACATGCGGCGTATGTTGAACTATGAGCGTTGAGTCTTAACCATAGCTCAACACATGCTCTAATCCCCCGACTCTTGACTTAGGTTTTGATAGTAGTTTACCCTATTTGATTGGTATAAGCATGGTGGACCGACCTAATACCCTAGGTTTTTAGTCCATAGTTAATTCCTCGATTTAATTTGTCTTCTTTAGTTTAATCTTTAGTTCACTTAATTCTTAACTGATTTCATCTGGAGTAGCTGATTGATTGAATATTAATTTAGAAACTCTGTCTCCCTGTGGATTCGACCCTGCTTCCATTGACTACCATAGTTAGAGGACTGTAGGTTTATCTTTGATTAGGTGATACGACTAAATCCTATCAAATTTTGGCGCCGTTGCCGGGGAGACGGCTAGTTTTCTAAGTTTTTATTTGATTATTTGGTCTACTTCTCTGTGCCTCATTGGAACTTCATTGTTCCAATTGAGGTACGTTTTACTGCTTCTTTTTGTTTCTTTTGTATGCCCAGGTCTCAAAGAAACGGTTCCCCCATCCCAGCGTATCCCGATCTTACTAGGACAATCAGGCGGATTCGAAAGAAAATTCAGAAAGAAAAGCAGTATGTTCAGCTGAACACCTCTGGAACAGACACCTTGAGTTCAGTTATGTCAAAGTCACTGAAGTCATATGGGGTGCCCAACCCAGATGGTCTCTCCACTGGACCTACTATGCCCACCATTGCCGCAGCAAATTTCGAAATTAAGCCTGGACTCATCAGCATGGTCCAGCAAAATCAGTTTGGTGGGCATCCTACTGAAGACCCGGCAAATCATCTATAACGGTTTCAACAGCTTTGTCGAACCGTTAAACATGCCGGTGTCACTCCAGATCAACTCAAAGTCATGTTGTTCGAGTTTTCATTCAGAGATAGAGCCCAGAAATGGTTGAGCGACGTGAAGGAAACTGAATGGAGTGAGATTTCTGCTGCATTTCTGAGAGAGTATTACCCACCTACTAAAACAGCAGAAATCAGAAACAAGCTAGCCACGTTTTCCCAAGAGCCTGATGAAACATTACGGGAAGCGTGGGCTAGGTTTAGGGATTTACAGAGAGAGTATCCACACCACAACATTGACAAATGGTTCTTGACGCAGACATTTTACAATGGTCTGCAGCCTCAGACGAAGAGTATTGTTGATTCGTCTGCAGGAGGAGTTTTTCTGGATAAGGAAGTGCATGTAGGCTACGAGTTTCTATCAAACCTTGCAGCCAATGATCATTCCACTTCCCTAAGCCTCACGAGGAAGGTACTGGAGGTAGATGCCATTGCATTATTGACTTCGCAGATGGTGAAGCTGAGTCAGCAGATTAACACCTTCAATTCCTCTTCCTCAGCAGCACCTCCTTTGAGTATTAATGCTATGTCTGCCGTAGCACCCATTACCTCATCTTACTGCGAGGTATGTGGTGTTCAGGGTCACTTTGGGCATGACTGTCAGTTCAGTCAACTTAAGATGGAGCAGGCAAACGCCTTTCAACAAAGGCCACAAACCTTCCCCCCTCTACATAACTACCAAAACCCACAAAACTATCAACCTCCACCTCCACAAAACTATCCTAAACCCTCATACCATCAAACCCCACAAAATTTCCAAAGACCACCACCACAAAACTTCCATCACCACAATAATTTCCAAACTCCACAAAATTTTCCCACCCCACCTCCACAAAACAATAACCCACAAGAGCCTAGCAATTCTGAACTGATGAAACTGATATTGTCTATGCAAAAGGCAAATGAGGAAGCACGGAGGGCCCAAGAGGAAGCACGGAGGGCCCAAGAGAATCACATCAAACTTCTCGAGGCTCAAGTTACTCAATTGGCAGAAACTAATGCACAGAGGCAGCAGGGACAATTGCCAGGGCAACCCGTTCAGAGAGAACATGTGAATGCCATCACTCTTCGTAGTGGCATAGCTTATGATGCTCCTCCATTGCCCGTTGATGAGGTTACCCCAACTGCAGGGAAGAAGAGGGTGGTAGAGGAAGGAAAAAGGAAGAATTCGACGTCTGAAGTCGATTGGTCTGCAGAAGCTGAACAGACAGGGAAGAAAAAGGAGAAGGTTTTTGAAACGCCTTTTACACCAAGGCTACCTTTTCCTCACAGGATGCTACAGTCCAAGGTCGATCAGCAGTTTGGTAAGTTCTTGGCTATGGTCAAGAACCTTGAGGTAACGATTCCATTCACAGATTTAATTACCCAAGTGCCTGTTTATGCCAAATTTCTGAAAGACATGATCACTAAGAAAAGAGACTTTGGTGGGGTAGAATGTGTCGCTCTTACTGAAGAGTGTAGTGCTTTTATTCAAAATAAAACCCCACCAAAGTTAAAAGATCCTGGTAGTTTTTCTATTTCCTGCCATCTTAGACCTATTTTTATTGATAAGGCTTTGTGTGATTTAGGTGCTTCTGTTTTTGTTATGCCATTGTCTGTTTATAAGAAACTGAACATGGGAGCACTTAAATGCACACAAATCACTTTACAGATGGCGGATCGTTCTATAAAATACCCTCTAGGCGTTTTAGAGGACGTTCCTGTTAGGGTCGGGAAATTCTATATCCCTGTTGATTTGTGGTGTTAGATATGGATGAGGATCCCCAGATTTCCATTATTCTGGGTAGGCCATTTTTGTGTATTGTTGGTGCTGTCATTGATGTCAAGTCTGGGTCTTTAACTCTGAGTGTTGGTGATGATAAAGTGATGTTTAAACTAACCAATGCTGTTAAGGCACCTATGCTTGAACAATCTTGTTGCAGGGATGAGGTTTTGGATGAAGTAGGTGTGGAGAAGGTCCCAACTACACCTAAGGTTGCCTCACCGTCTGGATGCATTATCAAGAACATTTGGAGGCTAAAGATGTTTGATGAGGGTGGAACTCATTGCCAAGCCCCTCCTATTTGAGAGATGGAGGATTATGGTCGTGCGGGACCTTTATAAACCAGCGTTGTGCGAGAGGCAACTCGTATTCTTTTCCTTTTTCCTTTTCTTTTCATTTTATTATTTTTATTTTTATTTTTCTTGTTTTTGTGAGCGAGAGTGAGGGTACTAACATTGTTTTTCCTCTTAGCATAGTCCTTATCACCTTTTGGCATTGAGGACACTGCCAAGTTCAGCTTGGGGGAGGAGTTCTGTTTGTATTCCCTATCTCTTTTATTGCTTTCTAGAATAGATTTACTGCTTTCAAAAAATTCTGAAAAAATCAAAAAAATATGGTTCCCATGACTGGTTTAGATGCCTCCCTGTGCCCCTTGTTATGCTCTATTTGAAAATGCTTTGACTTTGTTTTCTGGATAGCTGGGCATTTGTGATCTTGAGGCTATGATTTGATGTTTGATTTCTATGATTTCGAGCATTTTTGGATTAGATTAGACCACTTTGTGCTGCATACCTGAATTGGTTAGACTGTTAGGCCTCTTCGTAGCCTATTGGATTCATATTTTTATCTAGTATATTCTTGTGTGTTAGTTCCTCTTTAGTGGATTGATCTTGACTTTGACTTCGTACTTGTCTGATTTTCGATGACTTGTAGCATTTGCTGTGATAGAGGCGTTCTTTTGTCTTATTTTTGAGTTTCAGAGTGAATTTTTGATATACTTTTATCCTCCTTAGCCCCGCTGAGCCTAATGACTTGTTTCATGTTACTTAAACCCCTATTATGAGCCCAAGGCCTTCACTTGATATTATTCCAAGCCTAGCTTGGGGGAGCTTTTATATGGGTTGAGTTTGAGATTGGTTTCTTGGTTTAGTTTGGTTGTTGAGGAATTTAAAAGTGTATTTGTTATGGCTTGAGAGCGAGAAAAAGAAAAGAAAAAGCAAATTTAGAGTTGCGTGAATGAAGTTCAGAAAAATGAAAGAAAAATGAAATAAAATGAAAAAGAATTCGAAGTTCTTTCATTCACGTACGTTCTTAAAGAAATATTCGCTTCATTGCTTGAAAATTGGGTTTGTTATGAGTTTGTCATTGATTTATGAGAGTTGGGTTACTTTACATGGTTTTATGGTGATTGTTGGGAGTTGTGAAGGCCACCTTAGGCCTTGTTTGAATGATTTATGCTCCCCCTTTCTTGGTTTTTCCACCACATTACTCAAAAGTATCCCCTACCTCTTACCTAAGCCCCATTACAACCCTCTAAAGTTCTCTTGAGCTCATGTCTGCAGTGTTCATTTAATTGATTTCTGTCAAAGTTAAAGAGTATTTCTGCTAATTGAGTTGACTTGACTTGGATGAGCGTCCTTGAACCTTCTTAAACACATGAGAGTGTGAGTGGGAAGGGTATTTATGGTCGGGTTGGTGAGTGTTCGGGCATATTCTTTGCCTGCCACAAAATAGAGAGGAGTGACACTCTTGTGAGAGCCTTTTCAGGACTTGTACGCCTTGTGGATGCTTGAGTTTGATAAATTGCTTGAATGATTGGTGGTTGGATGGATTTGACTAGCCAAACTTGAATTATGCCTGCTTGAACGTTTCTTAGTCTTGAAAATATTTTGAGCTTTGATTGACTTTTATCTATGGGGTGAGGCAATCTATTCCATGTTCATGTTCTGTTTGCTTGAGGACAAGCAAAGGTTTAGCTTGGGGGAGTTTGATATCACGTATTTATATAGACTTTTCTCCCTTATTTATGAGCTAATTTGTGCGTCATTGGAGCTCTTGGGAGCTATTTTGTGCTAACTATCGTATATAGTTGTGGTTTTGTGTTTTAGTGTTGAATTGCAGGTTTTAGGGAGTTTTCTCCCTATTTCCGAGCCATTTGGAAGCAACCACGGCTTTACGAGATGTTACGAGGCACTTAGGACGGCTCACGAGCTTTATGGGTAGTTTAGGAGGTCCCAAGACCTCTAAACGTGAAGAGTTGAAAGCCAAAGAGTCAAAATGGAGTTTTCCGTACTCTGATCGGGCAAAAATGGCCCGATCGGGCGAAGAAATATTGATCGGGTAGAGAAGTTGCGGACCCGATCGGGCAGCGTTGCCCGACCGGATCGGGCGAGAAGACAAGTGCCCAGACCCGATCGGGTGTATCCTGCCCGACCCGATCGGGTGTGGACCCTCCTAGCTCTCATTTTAATGCTGCGAGAGAGGCGAGCAATCTGGACCGATTCGTCGCAAAGCCCGATCGGGTGGTGTCCCCGGGCCCGATCGGGTGGGCCTACTTCAACCTAAATGCTGCGCTGCTTCCACGCTGAGCCCAAAAACGAAGCTGAATTATTTCACTATAGGCCCGATCGGGTCCTGTGCCCTTATTCGCGATTTTTCGTCTTTTGTTTCCTATTTTAATTAGACTTTGGGGGTATTATAAATACCTTTTCCTCATTATTTTTAAGGACATCTTTTTCATTAGTTTTACTCTAGCTTATTTCTCATTGTTCTTAGCTTAGTTTAAACACTTAGATTAGATTAAAGGTGATTGAACCTATTCGATTTCAATAAAAGTTTATGCTTTCTGTCAATTGGTATTCTTCTTTGCCCTAATATCTTTTATTATTCTTAATTGCTTAGCCTAATTATTTAATTATTCATGATGCAATTGTTAGGGTTTCATATTAGTTTTGTTGTTGTTAATTCGATTATGAGTGAGTAGTTCTCTTTCTAGGGTGTTAGATAGGAAAGCCATGTTTATACCATGATTGTGATTTAGATTTCTATCAATTTCTAGGGCTTGATTAGGGTGATTGTGATGTGGTTTGTTCTTATTGAGTAATTAATGTCAGTGTACAATTTCATTGATTGCTTGTGGTTAATAGTTGTTTGCACAGATCCGTCTAACAACTAGAGGCCTAGGACACGTCAGTAGTTCTGATTACGTTAGTGAACATGCGGCGTATGTTGAACTATGAGCGTTGAGTCTTAACCATAGCTCAACACATGCTCTAATCCCCCGACTCTTGACTTAGGTTTTGATAGTAGTTGACCCTATTTGATTGGTATAAGCATGGTGGACCGACCTAATACCCTAGGTTTTTAGTCCATAGTTAATTCCTCGATTTAATTTGTCTTCTTTAGTTTAATCTTTAGTTCAGTTAATTCTTCCCTGATTTCATCTGGAGTAGCTGATTGATTGAATATTAATTTAGAAACTTTGTCTCCCTGTGGATTCGACCCTGCTTCCTTTGACTACCATAGTTAGAGGACTGTAGGTTTATCTTTGATTAGGTGATACGACTAAATCCTACCAGGAGGCCATGAAATCTGTTGACTCTAGTTTTTGGATGGAGGCTATTAACAGTGAAATAGAGTCTATTATGAGTAACAACACTTGGATTTCGACTGACCTTCCTAGGGGTTGTAAGGCTTTGAGTAGTAAGTGGATTTTTACCGAGAAGTGCAAGCTTGATGGGACACTAGACAAGTATAAAGCTAGACTTGTAGTTGGAGGACATCAGCAAAAGAAAGGTCTAGACTTTTTTGACACTTATACACCAGTGACCAAAGTAGCCACTATTAGAGCATTAATTGCACTTGCATCCATTCATGATCTTATGTGCATCAAATGGATGTGAAAACTGCTTTTTTGAATGATGAGCTAAATGAAGAGATCTATATGAAACAACCTGAAGGATGTGTTGTTCCTGGTCAAGAGGACAAGGTATACAAGCTTATTAGATCTTTGTATGGTTTAAAGCAAGCACCAAAACAATGGTATGATATATTTCATCAAACTATTACATCAAATGGGTTTTTAGTAAATGATTCTGATGTTTGTGTTTATTCCAAAATAGATGATCTTGGTTGTGTTTTCATATGTATATATGTGGATGATATGTTGATTTTTGGAACCAATATATACATAGTGAATGCAACTAAAGGTTTCCTAAATTCTTGTTTGAAATGAAGGATTTAGGAGAGGCTGATGTTATTCTTAGGACAAAGATTACTCGAACGTCATATGGGATATCTTTAAATCAATCTCATTATATTGAGAAAATCTTAAAGAAGTTTGATCAATATGATTGTGTTCCAATGAAAACTCCATATTATTCTAGTATTCATTTGAAAAAGAATAAAGGAGATAGTATATCACAAGAACAATATACAAAAATTATTGGTAGTGTAATGTTCTTGATGAACTATACTAGACCTGATATAGCTTATGTTGTTAGTAGATTGAGTAGGTATACTCACAATCCTAATCAGGAGCATTGGGGTGCCTTGATTAGATTGTCGAAGTATTTAAAATGCACTATCAATTGGGATTTGCCTTATCAAAGAACACCTTGTGTTCTAAAAGGATATTGCGATGCTAATTGGGTGTCTGATAATGATGAGATTCAATCTATTAGTGGTTTTGTTTTTACTCTTGCTGGTGGAGCTATATCATGGAAATCATCAAAGCAAACTTGTATTGCCAAATCTACTATGGAATTTGAGTTTATTGCTATAGAATTGGCAGGTCAGAAAGCTGAATGGTTAAGGAGTTTGCTAGCTGATATTCCATTGTGGGGAAAGCCAGCTCCATCAGTTTCTATGCGGTGTGACTCACAAGCTGCAATTGGGGTCGCGAATAATCAAGCCTATAATGGAAAAAGGAGGCATATTTGCTTAAGGCATGCTATTGTTAGAAATCTAATTAGAAACAATGTAAATTCACTCGAGTTTTAAAGTCGGAGAGGAATATTGCAGATCCTCTCACCAAAGGCCTTTGTAGAAAAATGGTGCTAGAGTCAGCACAAGGATTGAGTTTAAAGCCTATTGTGGAGTGAATTATGATGGATACCCTTTAGAAATTTTCTAAGTTCAAGGGTCAAACTAATTTCATAAAAGAACTCAAGTAATAGATACTACTACCATTCCTATATTAATAAAAGTGATGTAGTATTTGTTTACTGTAATATGTGTAAGAATGAGTAAATTGCTCTTAATAAGTTCATAGCCTTGATAAGGTGGTTTAAAACAGTAGAAACTTGATGAACTTACCTATGTGAATGTGGGCAACCCTATGACTATGAGATCCCTAAGGCTTAGGATCTCTAGAGCATTCATGAAAATCCAGGCATTGTGGGGCATGTATGTAATATATAGCGAGAACGTTTCTTATTTTGAAGAAAGGTTTAGTGCGCAAGTATTGATTATGAACTCCGTAGAAGGTTCAAAGAAAAATCTACCTAATACGACAGTATGACATACTTGTATGCACTGGGTATCAATTCAAGTCTCTAAGCCATTGATGCTTACAAAACTAAGTATATATTGCCCATATCTTCTTTTTCCAGCCCTGTTTCTTTCTGTTTCTTCTTTTGAATCATGTGGTGGATTGTTGAAGTTTTGTTAAGTGTAAGAGAAAAAACTCTAAGTTGCTTCAAAAGAATGTGAAAGGTTGGGGATTCCATATAGGAAGAATAAGAGGTGAGTGATGGGTTTATTAATGATTATTTTCTTAGTACCTATTGAGTTGGTTCTTGAGGAGCTTTTGTGGTTGGACTCTTGATTGGGCTTGGGCTAGTTACCACACAAGCGAGCGCACCCGCCGCCCGCCCAGACCGGGTCGGGGCGTGGGCCGTGGGCAACTAATTTTCTATTAAAAAATCTGTGAACAATTTTAATGACTGTTATAGGAATCAGTCAATACTCTCTTGAGTAAGCAACTAACTCCCTTTGGCTAGTAAGCCTCGAAAGCCTTTGGTACTTCGGTAGAGCGAGCAGCCCTTAGTATTTATTTTATCAATAAATTTTCGTTTTTAGGTTAGTGTATGCCATTTTTGCTCCTGATTGACTGCTTCCACCACTAGTCGTTACTCGTTAGTGGACCGTTCTACCTTCCCATTACTGCTTCATAAATCCTATTATGACCGTTTTTTCCATGAACTGAGTAGTGGACAGTTTCCAATTCTTCCTAGTTTTTTTTATATAAATACGTGTTTTCTGACACAGTTTTAACACACAAAAAAAAACCTCCTTCTCTCTTTTACACTCTCTATTACTGGGCAATATTAAGAGTGTTTTCAAACTGTCTCTTTGTACTTTACTGGCGAGTCAATGTCATGTTAACCCTGGAGGTTGGTTTGCCACGGGTCCGAGTGTTCGTAGCGAGGCAGTTTCAACTTTAGGACAGTGATCATATCACGCCACGACAATTTACAGCTAAGTTTATATTTAACCAGTCATAGTTCCTAAATACATTTCAATTGAGAGATGAAAATAAAGTTCCAACGAATTTTAGGAACGTAAATCACATGGGTACAAGAGTAATAACGAATGGCGCTCTCTCATGTAGCAATAACAGATTCAACATTTGGATCGAAGATCACTAGACAATCAACAATATTTGTTATATTAAACAACCACGAAGCATCACTCGTGATACTGCGTGTTGCTCCAGTGCCGATAATCCAAAATTTTCCATCAAACTTACCACTCAAGCGATCATCAGAAAGGTGAGTATTACCAATGAATCCCACAAATGCTTGACACTGTTCAGCCGAGATAATTTGTGGGGACGCAAAACCGTTGCCGCTGCCGGAGTAGCAACTCCTTGGGAAGCTATGGCTGCTGAGTTGACACGTCTAATGCCATGACCATGTCCTCCTGCTTGGTGTCAACATAACATACAAACACCTAGAAGAGCCATCTTCAATACATATTAATACAATAATACATGCGTATTGCATGGAGTAAGAATAAGTAACAAAGTAAACAAACTGATAGGAAAAGCCCACTCACAGCTAAACGAGTAAATTATTGTTAGCCACAAAAAAAAAGCAAGTTCCTAGGAAATTTTGTAGGACTACAAGATGTTGAACACTTCACCAACATTGATATTTAGACAAACTGTCCAATTGGGAATTGTAGTCATCACGCATTAGCATGCCTTTTAACTAAATCTAATTGATGCAAAGAAAGTCTATAAAAGTCAACTATACATAATGCATACAAAAATAAAAAAGCATGGCTGAAAGAGAAATGAATAACAAGCCAAGTTCTTAAAAGTTACAACAGGAGAACAGGACGAAGCCATCTGAACCAACATACAATAGGAGCACAGGATGAAGCCAAGTGAACCATCACTACTTCACTGATGCTCAACTTCGAACCAGAAAAGCACAGAAGAACGCCCATAAATAACTCGTACACGCTGCAACATCAAGGTGCCAATGGTCAAAACTGCCTTGGCCCCACCTTCGATCCGAGTACGAGAAACAGTAACACCATCTCCAAGAGCCGTTGAAGAAAGGGATAACGGCAACTTCTGAGGGCCAGTGGATGTGCTAACTATGGGGCACGAAAGATAATCCAGAGGATCTGTTTCACATTGAAGGATACAACTGTCAATGATCAGCCTTCCACTCCTATGAAGCAAGCAGCAACCGAGCTCTGCCTTTACTGTCAAGTTTGCGATTTTGCAGGTGGAAAGGAACTCCAGTGCACTGCCCAACCCCAAAAAACAAACATGCACGATACTGTCATATGCATCTCAATCAAGCCCAGGCAACCAAGCCTTTATTCAAGGAAGCCTTAGACTTCTGTGACTTAATAGCATGAAGGTTTGTCTAGCACCTCTAAGTGGAATTTAGAATAAAAAAACTACTCAAAATGGTGAAAGGTTCCAACCCCCAGATTTGAGTAGCAATACTTGTACATGTTCAAGATTAAGAGGGGTCATCAATTTAGAAAGGATCAATCAATAAAGCCCAACAGTAGAAAGCACAGCACAAAATTATTTGCAAACCTGTCAGAGCCCCGGGAACAAAGAAGAGTAGTTTCTTCAGGAAGCTCACCTCCACCAATCTAAGAAAAAAGAGAACATTAGAAGGCGACATTAACGACAGTGAGAAATGAGATACTAAAACACCTGCTCAATTCTTCTATGAAAAATACCAATGTTTAAAAAATATTTTAGTGCTAAATTACTTTAATAACAAACTTAAATGAACAAAGTAGTCAAAGCACTCCAATGAAACAGAACATTAACCTATGCAATTATCATCTTCTTGTCAAACCAAGTGTTGCACAAACTCCACTTATGCCATGTTGCCAACTATTGACACACACAAGTGCACATTTTCCTACTTAAGAAATTCAAGGTCATTTCTTTTAAAAAGTACAACCCCTCACCGACCCCGTCCTCTAGGGATTGGCTTTGGCCTTGTTGTTGTTATTGTTGTTGATGTTGTTGTCGTGTGAAACATAGAACCTGGTGTTTTTTAATTACATTAAGTGGTCGTGAGACTTGCAGTCATTTGCGATTTTTGTAAAAAAGAAGTGTCTATGTTCCACAAAGCAACCCTTTTGAGATTAGAGGGAAGCACCAAATAACAATTCAATGACATACAAGTCTTTGAGCCAACAGTACTCAACAAGAAACCAAGGTAGTCAATGCGATAGGGTGTATGCTCTTCACCTATATAATTATTCGAGCCTACCTAGATTTATTAGGACTTATTATAGCTTGAATTAAGTGCATTTAATGGAACTTTTGCAAATTTCAATGAATTAATCTGAACTTATTTCTCCTAACACAAGTTTTTGTAAGGTAAAATAGGCCTGAGTGAGACAAAGGTAATGCAACTAATTAGATATCATTTCTTTATTACTTTATATAAAGACACTAATAACTTTGATTTAGACTAGTAGGAAAATGCAGAACAGCAAGCAAGCGTAGAACCATAAACATCCAACCTATACCAAAAGGTAGAAAAAGGACACCAAAGACAAGGGATTGAAACAAACTGAATTTCACAACTACGCATCGTGCATCTTACTTTACAGTATCGCAGACAAGATGCAGCCACCCATAATATGTACGTTAATTTGTGTGACTAATCTGAATATGCAAAAATAAATGCATGGAATAACTGGCCGCATAACAATGCCACCATTCCTGTTCCCCCTACCACAAAATCAATCTTTAATTGGCCAGGATACCAGTGTCCGTAGAGGGTGTACTCCAATTCTACTAGTTGTTCTACTTTAACTTCCACGTTTACCAAGAGACATATTTGACCATAAGTATCTTTACTTATTTATTAGTGAATGTTATAGAAGTTGATAGTTTGAAATTCTACATTGAGACAAATCTAATCGTATTACATAAAAATATTTCTTTATCTATACTAGTAAAATAATATTGTCAAAGTAGGATGTGCATAGTGCCAAAATTCAAAGTGGAACAAGGGACAAAGATCTTATTGAGCAGGAAGAATTCTATACCAGGCAGAGGGGCTTCTTGATCTGAATGTCAGCTGTAAAATGAACCCCTCCAGCTGCAATCAGGATAGTGTCACCAGGCCTGAAAGAAATAAATGGCTGTGAGTTTGAAAGTCACATCTAAAACCATGAGACTGCGAGTTTAAACTGCACTCACTTTGCAGCGGATACTGCAGCATCAACACTGGAGTACACACCAGGTTCTGACAAATCCTTATTAGTTCGGTCAACTCGCAACCATAGGCGTGGGTGACATGCCAAAAATCGCCATCTGTGGCAAACGAGGGCGGTGTTATAACGATCTGCAAACTCAAAAGCAACATGTGATAAAATCTGGTACACCAGAATAACATGTTGAAACAACTAAAAAAACCAATTCGATACATCAACAAAATACAAACCTATTTCCCCTGAACAATAGGAGTATCAACGAGTACCAGCTAAAATGAACTCTTAACACGGTCCAATCATTAACATTCAGAAAATAAAAGAAAAAATGAAAAACAGGAGGAAAATATATCAAGCACATCTTCCACAACCTACTGCCAAAGTGGCACTCTGCTTAAAACACTAACAGCCTTTTATATCAGAAACTTGAGCTGAGAAATCATTAATGGCCTGTTTGGTATTATGCATTTCATTTGAAATGATGTATTTGGCTCAAATCACAACCTAAAGAATTTGGAATTGGACTTTGGCCAATTCCCATGCCATTTAATCAAAGACCAACAGAAAGAATTTGAAACTCTACTTCAAAACTTGTCATTTTAAATTCTAATACATACCACTCAATTCTTCTTATGGATTTTCTCTCTCATCCTATTCAGAAAACCCATAAAAACAAGCACTCTCTCTCATCTTCAACCACAATCCACCATAAATCTTCATTGTTGAACCTTCTCAATCTTTCTGTCAAACATTAAAACAAGATTTTCAACAATTTAACCACTATTCTCCAATCATCAACAACACCACTACATTCATCAACCCTCAATCAATCTATATTGATTTGGGTTTATTTTGCCAAATCTTAGAGCAACAAGAAACAACAAAATGAGTGATAACATACTCTTCTTCAATGAGCTACATCAATGATGAATTAATTGATTAGAAAGTCGGTTCAAGGAGAGAAAATTAGAAATTAGAAAGAATTTTCAATCTTAATGCCCTTTTTTTTTCTCCTATTTTTTCAATTGTCTATTTTTCTAAAAAGTCGAATTTTTTGCTAGATTTTCTCATGAATTTGGAGTATAGTTTTTTGTGAGTGACATAGATACTCAAACATACTTCAATATAGTTTGATGAAATGCTGCTTGATTGTTAAATCTGGGCAATTGATGTTGATAATTTTTATTCGTATCTATAGTTTTCACTCTCTATGTCTGGTACTAGTTGCTCTTGTCACGGATTGAGATGAGAAAGCAAGGACAACGAGTAAAATATTACAGTGATATTAACATTCTGAATTTCAAATTATTAGTGTTAGCCAAACACTTAATTAGGAATTGAATTTTGGCATCAAATTCTAGATTTGAATTCCAGTCATTCAAATGAACTCCAAGTATCCAAACACTACAAAAGTAAACTCCTGAAGCAGAAAGATAAAGATACAATTAGACAAGACTCTAGGTTATTCTGATTCAGAACAGGAATAATTGAAGGGTTTTGTCCAAATTAAAGTCAAGTTTCAGCTCAAGCAACTTTAGGGCATCAATTACTCCACAAAGAGAAACAAAAGGAAGATTCCTTTAATATGAAAAAAGACGATGCCTTTCTATTCATACAGCAGAAGTAATCGATTTCTAATGTTAAAAATGAATGCTACGAGCTGGAAACCGAGCAAAAACCGGCCACAAAAATCTAAACTTTAAACCTTTTGTAACCTCAATTTCACAAAAAGAGCCAAACTAAACAAGCAAATCCCCCCAAATACGATATGGGTCTACCTGGAATTACAATAAAATGCACCAACATCACATAATGAGGGTAAGAAAACACAAAAATGAAAAAATCAATTAGGGTTTTGCATCCAGAAACAATACTGCAAATTGGAGAATAAAAGTAAGGGGGAAAAGTAACAAACCAGGAATAGGAGAGAGAAAGCTGAAAATGTGCATGAGGCAACCATCATCTAAAGTGTTGATTAGGGAAATATCAGGGGAAGTATTTGTTGATGAATGCTTTGAAAGTCTTCTCCATTTAGTCTGCTTCTCCTCCGATTTAGAGATATCCATAGGCATAGCCTCCTCCTCTGAATTCTGATGCTGGGTTTGTTTGCTCCTGCTCTGCTATGGACGCCAAATAAATCAGCTGTCATCAAATCATATCATGATTTTATTTACTGCAATTCTTTGGTTTGAACAATTTTTGAGGATGAAATGGAAAGGGGGATTGGCAGATTTTTTTGCACCGCAAAGTCGCAAACCCACTATTACCAACCGACGTTAACAAAGCGCATATTAGATGCTAGGCTCGTGACTCGTGAGCAAGTTTCTACTTGATAGATGTACAAATACTATATTTTTTAAAATAATATTTTCTCTATTTCGCAATGCTCGTAATATTAGCATAGTTTTCAATATTCATTTATCAATTTTATACTATAATTTTTCACAAATGTATAAGAAAAAAATATAGTTAGGTGGGATTTTATTTGATTCATCTCAATACATACTATCATAATATCAACTTTTTATAATTTTTACTTATCAATTATTAGAGATAATAAGATTCGAAGTATTGCATTGGATAATGTGCAAAAAAGAAACGTTGCGATTATAGCGAAATGGAGGAAGTATACTAGAGGTCTGTTTTCCCCATTTTATCTTCAGTTTAATTCAGTTCAGCTTCAATCAGTTCAGTTCCTTATTAAACATTTTGTTAATTATTATTATTGTTGGTCTAATTTATTTTGCTAATTACTCTTATTATTGTATTATTTTGTTTCTTACATCTTTAATCATTATTATTAATATTATTATTAGGGAGGAGCATGGTTCAGGTTGGTGCGCTTTGCGGTTTAACCATATTTTATATCAATTCGAGGATTCCAATTTGCAATTGTTGTTGTATCTTACCGACTCGATATTTACTATTACATCATATAAATAAGCTACAACAAGCTATACGATATTGAAAAAATTACAAAGTTGTTAATAGAATTACTCTTTAAGGTACAAAATCGTCGTTACGTTGAATACTAAAGATACTATGACGGTCTGTGGTGTTGTTAGGTTTATAAATATTATAGACCAACCCAAAATCGCAAACAGTGGTTTATTTAGCCCATAAATCACTCAAATTGCGTCAAAACGGTTTATATTGCAATTTTTTGCAGTCCGACACAATTATTATTTTGATTACTAAATATTATTATATTATCAAATCTAACTATTAAAATTAATTTACTTCTTAAATATTGTATTTATTATATAATAAACATTAAATATTAATATATTAATACAAATAATATAAATTACTTATTATTAATTATTATTATTATCGTTAATCATTATTATTGTTGTTTACAAACTTTTCGTAAACTGAAATACTCCTGGATGATGCACAAGTGTAGGGTTGATAAATTTGGGAGGCTTGTGTAGAGATGTTGCTCCGTTCTGATCCTTCAAAAAAGGGGAACCAACCCAGAGGTTTGGGAGATGATTCCCTCTCCGATGCTTAAGTCAGTTTCAGGTTAAGGAAAAAGGAAATAGAAAGTGAGTAAATATTTTGGCAGAGTGAGTTTAGAGCATTCAAATCAGTTACCTTTTCACCTGAAATTTAGGACTATTTATAGCATTTGGTCTGAAATAAGTGCCAACCTACCTTTGTGGCCTCTGATTGGCTGAGCAATCAGAGTGTGCCACGTGTCAGCCTTCTAATGGCTGCATGGCCTTGTCCAATTAGTGTCCTCCTCTTCTTGGGATTTGGGCCTGATTATTCTCTCAGAAACAGTAAAAAGGATTTTGGAGGTTGGTAGAATATTCCTTGAAAGGGATGTTATGCCTTTCTATACATTCCCTATATATATAAGCGCCACGTGGCCCTCTAAGATTATGCCACGTGGACAGGGTAGCTCTAATTACCCCACAACATTTGCCCCTAAAAGGGAATTTATCTAAATCCAATACTGATATATTTCCATTTATTAGTAATAATAATTCCAGTTTTACTGAAGTAAGTTTAAATGTACTGAAGGAAAGGACCAATCAGGTAATGTTGGATGTTGACCTGGCCCTCTCACAGTGAGACAAATGTCACTTTTACTGTGGGAGGAGAGAGGTTTTTAACCCTTCTATAAATACTCCTCCTCCCCCTCATTTCCTCATTTGAGTTTCCAGAGTTTTGAGAGGATTTTAGAGAGAGGTTTTTAGAGAGAGGTTTTTAGAGAGAGAGTATACAAGTCGTCCGAAGAGTTGCTCTGTTCAACCGCTCCACTGTCTCCAGCCTACCTGTTAGTGCTCGTTAGGTATCTTTCCTCCTTCCATACTTATTATTTTTTCATTTATTATTTTTGAATAAATGGAATCATCATCCTCTTCCAACACCCTTGGCCGTCCGAGAGAGTGTCTAGGCCCTAGAAATAAACTTCAAACATCCTCGAGTTCTTCTAGAGTTGGACCTTTTTTAGGCGGTCCCTTTGTGTATATTTATACCCATCAACCTTGTCCGACGTCCCGGTCTCTATCGATGCAGGGTAATCTGGCGGGCGTCAAGCAGACTGCTCCTTTAAGACGCAAATTAATCCTCCCAGCTTCTAGCTCTGAGATGGAGGAATCAACTGGTCGAGGCCCAGAAAGGATTCCTACTGAGAGTCCTGGACGATCTCCTCATGGAGACGATGACCAACTAGACTTATAACATCGACCCTTCTCTGACCCAGAACCATCTACGACAGGACCGTTAGGAGTTCAAAGAGAAAACGTTCCCATATATGATGGTATTGATGACGAAGAGCTTGCAGAAGATGACGAAGATGTAACACCCCGTAATTTCACTGGAAATTTCGCGTGTTAATTTATATGGTTTACATTTTTATTTATAAATCTAAATATAATTTCGTTTATGAAAACTGTATTCTATTAAATAAATGGTCGTATTCGAAACCGGAAAATATTTCGGTGGACAATGTATTGTGCATACGTACCTTAATTTCAAAATGTGTATAGTCGGTGGACGCCTAATTATTTTACGATGCTCATAGTATTTTTATTTTATAAATTTGCATAGGTTTTACCTATTAAGCTAAATTATCTTTAAGACTACTAATTTTGATTTAGACCCTTGCTTCTTAATTTAACTTGTGTTCTTTGATTTCATTTTATGTTTTTATTAATTTATTTAGTTATATCATATTTCTTTAAACTTATATTTTATACGGAGTAACTATCTATAAAATTGCTCCGACGAGTTGATCTGTAAATTAAGCTATATCTTAATGTTATTTATTTTAAGTTGAGCTTATTTTGATATATGAAAATGTGATCATACATTTTATTATTTTTATTATTATTATTGAGTGTAATATTTGAGTTAGTCTTAGTTAGGCTAATGTGTTGATTTAGCTTAATCATCCTTTTTGCCGACCAACCATGTAACGAACTTTATTACACCACTTTTTTTCCAATAGGGCCGAAACTCTTGTCCATCTAGAGGCTCCTAGAAGACTCCAATAAAGCTGTCCATCCTTTGCTTTGTAACACTAATGCAATCTAAGGGTTACACCCCTTCATTTACCCTCATAAACTACCATAATCATGGCCATAATGTACCCTCATTAAAACATATTAAACCCCCTATTAAACCCCTCCCTTTTGCTGTCCATATAATCGGATTAAGAGAGCCATTCTCTTCCCTTTTTGCCTTCCCACACGCATCACCTCAAGAAAGAAAGGAAGAGAGAAAGTCTTCCTGTTTTTCCCCTGCACACCCTCACGAAAATGGCCATTGCCGGAGATCTAACCGTTGGATCGTCTTCAAATTTGGACAGCATGTTCTTAACATCCAGACCTTCACTTTGACCAGAGGAATTTTTAATCCAAGCTTTAGAGCACCGTAAATCAGGGTCGGAACGCCAATGACTGTTTTAGAGTACCCTAAAGTTGTTTAAGATGGATATACTTTGTTCAATGGAGGAGAAGTCTTCAAGGGAGAAGAAGGTTTTGATGATCCGCACATTTTCTAGGCTATGGTATTATGTTTTGCGGCACTCCTTTCGAAGATCGAGGTAACTAGCGTTATTCTAGCACATTAGGGAATAGGTAGTGATTTTAGGATGTTTAGATGCGCGTTAGAGAACTTAGATTCATGTTAGGTGGAACTTGGATGATTGTGTGATTATGGTTTAGTGTAGTATCATGATTAGGAAGGTTGTGTTGTGGTATTTTCATGTGTGAACGTGTGGTTATGTTCATGTTGTTAGTTCTTGTTAGTCGATTTGTCAAGTTTGATGTTTTGTTGTTATGTTGATTAGAGTAACTTGATTAATTGTTGGAGTTTGAGTTTTGGTTGTTGATGAAGCTTAGTATCATGCTAGGGTGTTGTCTTGGATGAGTATGGGTGTGTGTTGTTGTTGGATTTTGTTGCTTGAGACTTGGAGGTATGCTTTGTGGACGAAGCAAGGCGTACGAGCACAGTCGCAGGCCACGAGCAGTGACAGCTCGCGACTCGCGATGTCTTGGTCGCGTCCCGCGACCACCGTCGCACCCCGCGATCGTCTTCTGTTTCCAGCTTGCTCGATTTCATCTTTTGGTCTATTTATGTTTACAGCATGTTCTTTTGTCGTTTAAGCTTTATTTTGGTTATTAGAGAGCATGGCTAAGGATGTTTTGTTGGTTTTTAAGTACTTTTGTAAAGAGTTGGGTTGGGTTATGTTTGGGTAGTTTGGGTACCATCATTTTTTCTTTGAAGCATGTTGGGGTGTGATGAGTGAGTTGTCGACGTGGTTATGCTCGGGGGAAGAATTACACTGCCCTTAGCATATCTTCGCCAAGAGTTATGTACGGGAAATATTATGATTTATCGTAATAGCTTTCGTACCCAAACTCAGATGACGATTGGTTGATTTTGTGTATAGCATGATTATGTGTTTGAGTGTGTCTTCCTTTGGTGTGTTATGTGATTGTAAGTCTTGGTTGTGGATGCTTTAATGTTGTGTTCGATAACCTTGGGCGGCATGGTCCAAAGGTTCACTCACGAGCGGCATGGTTCGTTGAGTATGCCATTCGGCAGGGCGGTATGGTCCTCGAATGTGCATTGCTATTCGGCAGGGCGGTATGGTCCTGGAATAAGCATAGGTATTCTCATGGGCGGCATGGTCTATTGAGTCTACCGGCAGGCGGTATGGTCTGTTTTGGTTACTTAACCTTGGGCGACATGGTCCATAGGTACTCACGGGCGGCATGGTCCGATAAGGACGTTATTCGGTAAGGGCGGTATGGTCCCCGAATGCGTCGTTGCATTCCGGAAAGGGCGGGATGGTCCTCGGATATGCAAGGGTGGGCCCTTGGGCGGCATGGTCCATTGGGTCTATCTGGCAGACGGCATGGTCCGTTTGGTTGAATTGGATGTATGTGTTTTTGGTTGTGATTTGTGCTTTGTGATTGGGTGATTTTTCTTTATTTCATTTCCGTTGTAGTAGCATGTTTAGAGTTGGTTTTGAGCATGTTTGTCCTGTTGTTGTGTTGTCTTAACGTTGTTGCTAGCTTCTTTAAGCTTATTACTTGTTTCCTATATTGGGCTGGGAGAACTGCTAGTTACTCCCCACTGATTGTGGAAGTTGTTGATATATTTGCAGATGGCGATGCAGTTTAGAGTTGTTACGGTTTGGACTGGGATTGTGCGACTTAACCACGTGAGCTTGGATGTAGTCTTGGTAGTTGTGGACGAGCATTATAGCTCGGGGATTAGGACTAGCTTCATAGTTGGTCTTAAGTAGTTGTTTTACTTCTTTTAGACAGTTGTTGACTCTTTGGATTTCGGCCATGTTTTGAGCCACGGTCTTAGTTTTGGATTCGTTACTAGCCTTGTTCTTTGGATCTTTTGGTTAAGGTTGAGGGTATGGGACCTCAATCCTTTTTATATAATATTTCAAGCTTTGTCGTCTTTTATTTCTTTTGTTAAAGCTTAGTATTGGTTTATCTCCGCTTTAGTAGTGGCATACCCGTCTTGATGGTATTTCCTCTACCATCAGTATCTCTTTTAATCTTTTCTCTATTGGTTTTGGTTGGAATGAGGGTATGGGACCTCATTTCCCTTTATATATGATTATCGGAAGTTGATTATCTTATTTGGAGGATTTATGTTTATTTATAGTTTAATTCTACTCCTTAGAGTAGCATCTCCGTCTTAGTGGTATTTCCGCTACCACTAGTTGCTTTATTTTATTTAATATTGTCTCTTTTGTTCTTTGTATCGGACGGGATGTTACAGTAGTTGACGGGATGTTACAGTTGTTGACTCTTTGTTCTTTGTATCGGACGGGATGTTACAGTTGTTGACTCTAAGGAGTAGAATTAAAACTATAAATAAGCATAAATCATCCAAATATAATAATTAACTTCCGATACTCATATATAAAGGGAAATGAGGTCCCATACCCTCATTCCAACCAAAGTTCCAAACATAAAGAAACTCCAAATGAAACCTCAAGGTAACGTGATCCAAAATCCAAAGAAACGAACCAAATCCGTAGTTGAAAACGTAAGACAAAACGTAAAGGAAAACTACTTAAAACCCTTTAAGTAGTAAGTCCTAATCCCTGACTCAAAATGCTTATCCACTATGAAAAGCACCACCTTCTTGCTCACAAGGCCAAAACGCACATTCCCGGTCCAAACTGTAACAATCCTAAACAGCATCGTCATCTGCATAATAAATCAACAACTTCCACAATCAGTGGGGAGTAACTAGCAGTTCTCCCAGCACAAATAGGAACAAATAATAAACTTAAGGAAATTAAAAGCACGCCAAAGACATACATCACAAAGAAACATAATCACAACATGAAATACATGTAACTACGAGTCATAATCATCAAACACACATAGAGAGAACTAAATACCAATGATCGAATAACACACACAACCAAGCACACATCAATTCAAAGACAACAGACCATACCGCCTGTGAGTAGACTCATTGGACCATACCGCCCAAGGACTACTATGCATATTCGAGGACCATACCGCCCTGCCGAATAGCAATGCACATTCGAGGACCATACCGCCCTGCCGAATGGCATACTCAACGAACCATACCGCTCGTGAGTGAACCAATGGACCATACCGCCCATGGTTAAGTAACCAAATCCTAGGACCATACTGCCCTCAGGATACAAACAAATTCCTAGGACCATACCGCCCTCAGGAAACAAACAAATTCCTAGGACCATGCCGCCCATAGGATCAATCAAACACAAATTCCTAGGACCATACCGTCCATAGGATCAATCAAACACAATTTCCTAGGACCATACCGTCCATAGGATCAATCAAACACAAAGAGCAATGTATACACGCCAAGGCATACAAAGGAATCCAAACAACAACAAACATGGGTATACACGACAAGGTATACCAAGCAACTCAAACAACCAACATACGTATACACGCCAAGGTATACATATTAAATCCAAACAACAACAAACATGGGTATACACGACAAGGTATACACCAAATCCATCTAACCAAATCATGAGTATACGCGTCAAGGTATACAAGGGAGTCCAAACAACAATCAAGGTATACACGGCAAGGTATACGTGCAAAACAATTCCATAAGACAACAAGTCAAACATGTTGAGGCGTATAACACAAAAACGTTATCTGAGTTTGGGTAAGAAGTCAATTATGACTAAGTCACAATATTCCCCGTACATAACTCTTGGCGAAGAGATGCTAAGGACAATATTATCCTCCCCCAAGCATTTCGACGTTGACAACTCAAAGTAAAGGCCCACAACACTCAATAAACCGAGCAACAACCAAAACTACCCAACCAACTAGGGTACATTCCCTTAATGAAACAACTCAAACCAACTCAAACGTACTCTAACATGCTTAACATACATGCATAAACCCAACACCCAACATATAAGCATGCTGTAAGATCAAAGGGAAAATTCAGCAACAAAACGCAACCAAGAGGATAGGCCTTGGTCGCGAGGTGCGACAGAGGTCGCGGGTCGCGAGCTGCCACTGCTCGTGGCTTGCGGGCTGTGCTCGTACGCACTCGCTTCGTCCATCAAACGTACATCAAGTCTCAAGCACCCAAACCAACACCAAATCACATCCAACTCAACGAAACAAACACCCTAGCATGATACTAAGCATCACCAACAACCAAAACTCAAACTCCAACAATTAACCAAGTTACTCAAATCAACATAACAACAAAACATCAAACTTGACAAACCGACTAACAAGAACTAACAACATGAACATAACCACACGTTCACACATGGAAATACCACAACACAACCTTCCTAATCATGATACTACACTAAACCGTAATCATACAATCATCCAAGTTACACCTAACATGAATCTAGGTTCTCTAATGCGATTCTAACAACCTAAGTTCAAAATCTATTCTCTATCGAACTAGAAAAACGCTAGTTACCTCGATCTTCGAAAGGAATGTCGCAAAACATAATACCATAGCCTAGAAAACGTGCGGATCATCAAAACCTTCTTCTCCCTTTAAGACTTCTCCTCCATTGAACAAGGTATTCCCCTTTTAAACAATTTTACCGTCCTCTAAAACAGTCAGTGGAATTCCGACCCTTATT
Source organism: Patellifolia procumbens (assembly GCA_947645195.1). NCBI lineage: Eukaryota > Viridiplantae > Streptophyta > Magnoliopsida > Caryophyllales > Amaranthaceae > Patellifolia > Patellifolia procumbens. The sequence continues at coordinate 208,391 of CANSGD010000804.1, forward strand.
TCCGGTGATCTAAAGCTCAGATTAAAAATTCCTCCGGTCAAAATGAAGGCCTGGATGTTAATAATATGCTGTCCAAATTTGAAGATGATCCAACGGTTAGATTTTCGGCAATAGCCATTTTCGTGAGGGTGTGCAGGGGAAAAACGGGGAGACTTTCTCTCTTCCTTTTCTTTCTTGAGGAGTTGCGTGTGGGAAGGCAAAAGAGGAAGATAATGCTTCTCTTATTCTGATTATATGGGCAGCAAAAGGGAGGGGTTTAATGGGGTTTAATAGTCATCATTATGGGGTATAGTGAGGGAGTTTAATGGAGGGGATGAAGAGACACAACTCTTAGCCTTTCATGGTTACAAAGCATCTTATTGGAGTCTTCTAGAAGCCTCTAGATGGCCAAGCTTTTCGGCCCTAATGGAATAAAGTGGTGTAATAAAGTTCGTTACATGGTTGGTCGGCAAAAAGGATGATTAAGCTAAATCAACACATTAGCCTAACTAAGACTAACTCAAATATTACACTCAATAATAATGATAAAAATAATAAAATGTATGATCACATTTTCATATATCAAAATAAGCTCAACTTAAAATAAATAACATTAAGATATAGCTTAATTTACAGATCAACTCGTCGGAGCAATTTTATAGATAGTTACTCCGTATAAACTATAAGTTTAAGGAAATATGATATAACTAAATAAATTAATAAAAACTTCAAATTAAATCAAAGAATACATGTTAAATTAAGAAGCAAGGGTCTAGATGAAAATTAATAGTCTTAAAGATAATTTAGCTTAATAGGTAAAACCTATGCAAATTTATAAAATAAAAATACTATGAGCATCGTAAAATAATTATACGTCCATCGACTATACACATTTTGAAATTAAGGTACGTACGCACAATACGTTGTCCACCGAAATATTTTCCGGTTTCAAATACGACCATTTATTTAATAAGATATAGTTTTTATAAATGAAATTATATTTAGATTTATAAATAATAATGTAAACCATATAAATTAACGCGCGAAATTTCCAGTGAAATTACGGGGTGTTACAATCGCTCCCCCTTAAAAGAGTTTCGTCCTCGAAACTTAAAAAGAAAAAGTAGAACAAAAGAAGATATTCTTGATAAATAACATTAAGAGAACATAAATCAAATAGATTTTAGTTAAGAGGTAAACAACTCTGCGTAATAAGTTTGATAACTCAAACTATATACATTTTACTTTGAAAGACAAAAGTATTAGAAAATAAAGTAGTATAGTACCAACAACATTTGTAAAGTGCGAAAGATGAAAGACACTAATTGCAAAATATTCGAGGTAATAACAATTATACAACAAATATAGATAATTTGCAAATAAAGTTGGAACTCAACAATTAATAAAATTACAAAAGAATTGAATCAACAATCCATCATAAATATTTTTAGTAAGAGGGAAATGGAGAAACCATCATTTGAAATCCGACAACCAAACCAATTCAAATAGAGATAACCACACAGGCATATACTCCACTTAAAGAGATAGGAATACTTTAGTGAGAAGTAGTTGACGGTTTTATAGAAATATCACTTACAAACTCAACTATCGATATATGATATAAGAGCGCCCTCCTAAACATATATGCAATTTAAAGTTCACAAAAAGGAATTGACAATGTAAAATGAATTTCACTACAAAACTCTACTAGCAAATATAGGCTATAAAATAATAATTTATAAACACAAATGTAACAATTCGTTTTTATAGTCGACACAAACTGCATGGAATCACCCATTACAACATGATATCAGTATAAACAGGTTTAAACTTTAAACTGAGTATATAAATTTCATTTTTAAAGAAAATAAACCAAATGAACAAAATCAGATAATTAAATAAGAAGTAACGAAAATACAACAAAGCCCTAATATGAAATTAGAAAGCACTACAAGTTTAGACAAGAAACAACAAAAGGTAATTGAAATTCTTTTACGCAATGAGTTGAAAAATAAAATTTATAATAAAGATAAATTAGCAAGTAAAATAAAAAGTGGTCGAAAGAGCTACCCTTGTAACAAAATAGTTTGTATCCATACTTTAATCAATAGCACCAAAAATAATTCCTTCGGGTACTTTTATTTTCAAACACTTTGAAACCTTATTACTATATTTAAAGGTTAAAATAAGAATTAGAATGAAAATAAAATAATAAAGAGGTAAATATATATTTAAACATAGATGTTCAAAAATGGTAAGAGTAGTTCGTAGAATCTCTTGAAAGACAATCCACAACCTTTTCCTTTTCCCTAACCATAGTAAAACAATTGGATTTAAATATTTTTCTTTCAAAATAGTGTTTCAAAATATCAACAATAGCAAAATTTGAAAGTCAGAAAATAACTCTAATATAAGTATGAGATTTATTAAAATTAGAGGTCTAAAATATAAAACTTTGAATATAAACTCAAACCAGAAAGTTTTGTGAATAACAGATAAATAAGTAGTACTCATATGAAAATAATGCTTAAGTGGAAAAGAAATGAAAAGATATATATACACAACAACATATACTAATTAATAAGTAACAAACAAATAAAATAAACACAATGCAACACACTCGACTATATTAAAATAAAATATAGATTTTTTTTAAATAGTCAAATACGAAACAAGTTAGGCGTGTAATACGACGTAGAATCAGAGGCTCTAAATCACCTTGCTTTCGCTGCGCACTCCGATAACTTCGTGTACGAAAACCCTGTAAATAAGATTAACAAACTTGGTAGACTAGTTTCCACCAATAATACACGTAACTACGCATATAATATGCTTCATAAGCATGAGAGCATACCATAAAATTTCCCATGGCTTTCTTCCTACCCAAGTAACTCTCACTAAGCAATTTACTTAAAGCCTAAGACACTAGTAATCCTAGTTGCAAGACTACACATTTCTCGTGGAAATATGTAGCAACTCAATGAGAGTTTTGGAACGTTTGGCTCTGATACCAACTGTAACATCCCGTCCAAAACCAATAGAGAAAAGATTAAAAGAGATACTGATGGTAGCGGAAATACCATCAAGACGGGTATGCCACTACTAAAGCGGAGATAAACCAATACTAAGCTTTAACAAAAGAAGTAAAAGACGACAAAGCTTGAAATATTATATAAAAAGGATTGAGGTCCCATACCCTCAACCTTAACCAAAAGATCCAAAGAACAAGGCTAGTAACGAATCCAAAACTAAGACTGTGGCTCAAAACATGGCCGAAATCCAAAGAGTCAACAACTGTCTAAAAGAAGTAAAACAACTACTAAAGACCAACTATGAAGCTAGTGATGCAGGGTATTCTGGCGCGCGTCAAGCAGACTGCTCCTTTAAGACGCAAACTAATCCTCCCAGCTTCTAGCTCTGAGATGGAGGAATCAACTGGTCGAGGCCCAGAAAGGATTCCTACTGAGAGTCCTGGACGATCTCCTCATGGAGACGATGACCAACTAGACTTATAACATCGACCCTTCTCTGACCCAGAACCATCTACGACAGGACCGTTAGGAGTTCAAAGAGAAAACGTTCCCATATATGATGGTATTGATGACGAAGAGCTTGCAGAAGATGACGAAGATGTCATGGATGAAGATGATGATGAGATGGAGGTTGAAGAAGAGGCCCAAGCAGAAGATGTAGAGGAAGCAGAGGGGGAAGACGAGGGAGATAGTGAGGACGAGAGAAGTACTTCACCCACTTTGTCCGAATTACGGAGGTCCTTAGGAAACTTAGCTAACCCTAGGTCAATAAAAACAGATAGGGCTTGGCTAAGGAAGCTTGGATTTGATCCCCACCATCTATGGGCGGCCATCCCCATAAAAGACTATGAGTTTGTCATTCTTTCTAAAGGAAAAACTAATTTTGATGTCAGACGCGGCCAATTTCCTGTTTATAAGCTGGCCTTAGATTCTGGTCTTAGGTTTCCTCTTCATCCTTTTATAGAAGAGATATTGCGTCACTATAACCTCGGCCAAAGTCAACTGGCTCCAAATGCGTGGCACAATGTCTTAACCTTTATAGCTACCTGTGAGCTTAAAGCTTATCCTCTGTCATTGGCCGCTTTCACTCATATGCACTATCTATCCAAGATGCCGAAGACGGTTGACGGATCTTGGTTTAGTATATGTAATCGGACTGGATTTATGACGGCTTGGGGTAAACCGTCAAAGATGCATAGCTGGAAGTCCCACTTCCTTTATCTCCAGGCCCCCGACGAAGAGACAACCAAACGTTTTTGGTACCGTAGTCGTGCGTTTACCAACACTGGACGCGGAGCTCCCCTTCTGGACCTTAAGAATAAATATGACGACCTTGTGGTTGACCACTTCAAAGTGGTGGAATACAAAAAGGAGGGTTGTCCAACCATCAAAGGCCCTGCCGGCTGGATACCCTTCAAAGACAGATTTTATAGGAGCAAGTGTTTAGTGGCCGCTGGTCTTTGGTTAGGCGAGGATAAAGGTAATCCAGTTCTTACAAGTTTCATCTGCCCCAATATTATGTCTTTGTCTCCCTTGTTTTCGTCTTTTGTCTGTCAGAGGAAGCCGAATCACTTCTAACTCCCTCCCAAAGAGGATAAATGGACTCTGCTCGCTTTGACCATAAGTTGCGTATGGAGGCGGCCAAGAAGCCTGCTGAGAAACGGGGGGCCACCCTGGTAAGACGACCTTCCCTTATTTCTTTTAGAATTTCCAACCAAAGGTTGCTTGTAAAAGGAAAACGTCCAGATACTGGATTTTAGACGTCCTTCCTTGAAGAGTAACTTTACTTATTTTGTTCAATGTTCCCAACTTTCAAAGAAGGAAGGCGTCCAAGCATTTTACCTTGGACGTCTTCCAATAAAGATTTCAAACTAAGCCCAAACTGTTCAAGATAGGAAAGCGTCCAGGCTTCCAAACCTTGGACGTTTTCCTTAATGAATCAGTTTGTGTCTTCATGAACAAATTGTTCAAGATAGGAAAGCGTCCAGACCTCCAAACCTTGGACGTTTTCTCTAATGAATCATGCCCAAACTTGTTCAAGATAGGAAAGCGTCCAGGCTTCTAAACCTTGGACGTTTTCCTTAATGAATTAGTTTGAGTCTTTTTGTGCCCAAGTTGTTCAAAATAGGAAAGCGTCCAGGCTTCCAAACCTTGGACGTTTTCCTTAATGAATCACTTTGGGTCTTTTTAGTGAAACTAAATAGGAAAGACGTCCAGATTTCGATACCTTGGACGCTTTCCTTTTGCGAGTAGAGTGTACTAACCATTTTTTTGTCTTTTTTTTTTTTTGTAGACAAAGGCTCCCACTGCCAAGACTGCAGACAAAGCCTCGTCGAAGCCTGCTAGTACGGTGCCGGTTGCTAGGAAAAGAGCTGCACCAACTTCTGCAGAGGAGAAGTCCCCGGCCAAAAAGAGCAAGAGAACTTTTAAGAAAAAGGCTACTACGTCTGGCATGTCGCAGGCCTTGAAAGCTACACCTGTCAGCCAGTTGGCTGCTAGAGCACCTCGTCATTCAGACGGAGGTAAGGTTAAGGTGGTGGAGGTTTCCTGCACCCCTTCTGTTCCAAACGAGGGGGAAATTCTCCCCTTAGCTGATTTTTCGACTCAGCCGGACGCGACTGATAAACCTGAACTTGTTGAAGTGGGGGACCCGGACGCGGCAACCCCCCAAGTCTCAGCTTTCAGTGGATCTGTAGCTCGGCTAGAAAGTCAAATGCCTGCGGCCTACCGTGGTAGGTCTCTGTCTTCTGGTGAGTCCTTTTATCCAAACGTGGTTAGAACACTGAGAATTGGTGGACGGTCACAGAGCCCGTCCAACAGACGAATAGTTGTTCTTCGTGTCCCTATGTCTAATCCTCCCTTCGTTACAGATAAGGGAAAAGCGCCTATGGCCGAGGGCTCTGAGGACGAGGATTACCCTGATGAGCCTTTTCCCTCCTTTGCCAAGTACTCCAAAATGGAAAGGGAACAGGTGAAGCGTGAAGTTTTTGAAGCTTTTCCTGAGGCTTATGTCAAGGGATTAAGAGGAGCTGCTGCCGGCCATGCGGGCTATATAACCCTGCTGACTGCTGAACTAAGTATTGTTTACTTCGTTCATTATATACTTGGACATATTTTGTTTGTTCTGTCGTCTAACTTGTTTTTACTTTTTAGGCTTTTGCCCGCTCTCTGATGGCCGAGGACTTCATCAGGGACCTCCGGAAAGAAAATAGGCAGCTGGTCCGTAAGGTAACTGATGCCGGGGACAAGGCCATATTGGAGATGGAGACTCTGAACTTGGAGCATACTCAAAGTTTGAGGGCCATGAAAAACAGGCGGCTGATATGGACAATTTGAACAAGCGCCTTGTGAAGAGCCTGGGTAGCCTGCAGGCCGAAGTTGATCGGCTGAGGGGTCAGATTGACACCGCCACTCAGCCCATCGAGGATAAAAAAAGGGCGACCCTTATTACTGCGACCTTATTCCATTAGTCCATTGTGGGGCTTACAGCTGAGGTGGCTCGTCAGAAGCGCTTAAGGGAGCGTGACTTTGAGGACGCCATCAAAAGCTTTTCCGATGCCGAAATCTAGGCTAAGGAATGGGCCCTCAAAGCCTTTGATATGTTGGCCGACCCAGAAGAGGTGCCTTGACTTGAGAGAAGGCTTCTGTTCCAAGAGGAATGCTCTAAGGCTCAGCTGCGCAATGAAGAACCCCCAGAATTTATAGATTATGACGAGGAGGAATGCATAGAGCCTGGTGCCACGGCCGATGACAACTTGGAGGTGCCTGCGGACATAAAGGAGAACGTGGAACCTACTCCTGACGAGTAACTGGTGCAAGTCTAAGAAGAAGGCTTTCACTAAGTACTCTAAGAAGTACCACAGCGAAGAGGGCATGAAAGATATTCAGGCTCAGCTTGACAAGTTGAAGAAGTACGCAACTGTTATCAGAGTCTTGGCCCACAACCAGATTAGGACGCTCCTCTTGCTGTCATCTTTTGTAATTTTGACTAAGTATTTTTTTGTACTTCATTAACATTATGATTAAATCCCAATGCTTTTGCATAGTATTTTGGTAGATCGGCCATGCTTAGTTCTAGACTTGAATGGCGATCTTGTAAACTTGTTTTGTACTTCAGCAGTCCAAGCTTGTCCAGAAGTATCTTTTTTAGTGCTAGACTTGAATGATAATCTTGTAAGAATGCTTTGTACTTCAGCAATCCAAGCTCGTCCAGAAGTAATATTAATATATAGTGAAAGTTTACAAACTTCCTCTTTTCTTTGAAATTGCTCTTGCTCTAATTTCTTCCTGCTTTATTAGAAAATGACCAAGTTATTAAATCAGCAATCTCGTCAATATGATGAGGAAGACGTCCAAAATTTATTCTTTGGACGTTTTCCTTTTTGAACAGAATATTGGTTAAGTACCAATGTAATATTCAAAGGAAGGCGTCTAAGATCTATTCCTTAGACGTTTTCCTTTTTGAACTGAATATTGGTTAAGTACCAATGTAATGATCAAAGGAAGGCGTCCAAGATTTATCATCTAGACGTTTTCCTTTTTGAACTGAATATTGGTTAAGTACCAATGTAATGTTCAAAGGAAGGCGTCCAAGATTTATTCTTTGGACGTTTTCCTTTTTGAACATAATATTGGTTAAGTACCAATGTAATGTTCAAAGGAAGGCGTCTAAGATTTATTCTTTGGACGTTTTCCTTTTTGAACTGAAAATTGGTTAAGTTCCAATGTAATGTTCAGAGGAAGGCGTCCAAGATTTATTCTTTGGATGTTTTCCTTTTGTGAACAAAACATTGGTTAAGTACCAATGTAATGTTCAAAGGAAGGCGTCTAAGATTTATTCTTTGGACGTTTTCCTTTTTGAACTGAATATTGGTTAAGTACCAATTCAATGTTCAAAGGAAGGCGTCCAAGATTTATCCTCTCTTTGCTGGGCTAGTACTGTATGCCCCCCTTCTTAGGATGACCGTTTGTCTGTGTTTAGAGGCATCGTAAGAAGGTGAGTGTGTAGTCCACACCTTTTCTGAATAATGAGACCTTCTTTACTAAGGCGTCTCCTTTTGGCCGGTTTTCTTTAGGAAATAACGCCTTTTAGTAGTTTTAGGTGTTATGACGGGGATTTCCTTTACTAAGGAAATACGTCTCTCTGGCTGGCTTCCTTTACAAAGCAATATTCGCCTATTTTTCGAAGTTTGGGTTAACTTGGTTTTAGACGATCTACTAGTTGCTACTTGTTAAGGTAGGAACCTTTAATCAAGAAGTCTTTATTCATCATCAATGTCTTAGACAAATTTTGTGATGGTTTTTGCAGACGTTTTCCTTTAGGAAGCAATATCTGTCTTACATAATGGTCCTTTAAGGTTTATTAGCTAATAACCATCTTTCGTCCATCAATGGTAAAATTCCCCAAGATGGCTATAGATAATAAAATGCCCCTTGCTGAGCGTAGATAGAACTATTTATAGGCAAACAATTGTCCCATCTATAATCTAACAAGTTGAACCATAGACCAGAATTTAGAATATGTATTGATATGAAGTTTGCTTAGCCTAGGCTAAGGTACATGTAATACATTTCTAAAAGATTTTTTCTGTGCCGTAGCACTTCATTTACAACTTGTAAAAAAAACTTTGTACTTGATTAGACACAGTACTTCTTCAGATTGTCACAGTTCCAAGTTCGTGGTATTGGGCGTCCATCCAGATCTTGTAGCTTAAACGTACCGCTACAAACTTCTTCGACCAACAGATAAGGTCCCTCCTAATTTGGGGTCAGTTTGCCAAGCACCTTCGCTCGTCCGACAGCCTCCATCTTCCTGAGAACCAGATCCCCTATTTTGAGAGGTCGTCTGGTTACCCGCTTGTTGAATTCCCTTGCCATCCGTAACTTATACACCCCATCCTCAAAAGAGCATTTCCTCAGACCTCCGGCAACTGGTCTAAAGCAAGACGCATTGCATCCCAGTTGGTCTCTTCTGAATATAACATAACTCGGAGGGTAGGTTCTTCAATTTCGATGGGAAGGACAACCTCTGTTCCATAAACTAGCATGAAGGGCGTTTCCCCTGTTGAATTTTTGGCTGTTGTCCTGATGGACCAAAGGACCAACTGAAGCTCTTCAACCCAGAACCCCTTGGCATTCTCCAACTTCTTGATTCTTTCTGATATGATCTTGTTGAAGGCCTCTACCTGGCCGTTCGCCTGTAAATGGGCAATTGAAGCAAAGTGAGATTTAATATCCCTTTCCGTGAGCCAATCTTTCAACTTAGCGGTCTCAAACTGTGGGCCATTATCAAAAACTATAGGCTGGGGCATCCCAAATCTTGTTATGATATTTTTCCAAATAAACCTCTTTACATAATTTGTTTTTATGCCCCAAACAGCTTCGGCTTCAACCCACTTTGAAAAGTAATCCACAACCACTATCACAAATTTTTTCTGGTCGACCACCATAGGAAACGGACCTAGAATATCCATTCCCCATTTGGCAAACGGCAAGGGGGTCAGGATAGGGGTTAGAAAGTTGGACTGTCTCTTGAAGAGATGGCCATGCTTCTGGCAGCTGTCACATTTCCTTACATAGTCCATGGCGTCCGCATTTAGTGTCGGCCAAAAATAACCAGTCCCGAGCGCTTTCTTAGCAAGTGCCTGTCCACCAATATGTGAGGCACAAGAGCCCTAATGTAACTCCTTGAGTACCTGCAGGCCGTCCTCCTTGGTACTGCATTTCAAAAGCGGACGATCGTATGACTTTTTATACAATGTTTCGTCCCAATCTCCGAACCACTTATCACGAGCTTTAACAAATTTTGCCTATGCTGGGTCATCTGGTAATTGACCAGTCTTTTTGTACTGAAGTATAGGATCCATCCAATTACTTGCTCGACTCAAAAACATCACTTCCTCTTGATTAATGCTCTTCGTTTCCTGTACTTCCTAGAATACAGTTCTTGGAGCGTCGCCTAAGGCTGAACTGACAAGTTTTGATAGTGCATCAGCTTGATGATTCTTAGACCTAGGTACTTGTACCAAGGTGAACTGATCTAGCTGCTTGGTTTCTTCTTTCACCAGCTGAACATACTTGGCCATGGATGCTTCCTTGCATTCATAATCCCCATTTACCTGGCAAACCACCAGGAAAGAATCCGACCTTGCTCTATTTCCCTAGCCCCAGCTGCTCGACACATCCGAATTCTAGCCAATAAGGCTTCATATTCTGTTTCATTTCTAGAGGTCGGGAATTTAAAACGCAAGGCGTATTCGTATTGGTCACCCTCAGGCGACTAGCAAACAAGACCTGCCCCACTACCCTGTGCGGTAGACGAGCCGTCAACCATCAATTTCCAACATTTCCTGCCCTCGGAAGGGTCTTTTACTGGATCAAGTACTGGTCGGGTTAGTTCTGCTATAAAATCCAAAGCCTGCCCTTTAATTGCTTTCCTCGGCTCAAATGAGATATCAAACATTTTCAGTTCATTGGCCCACTTGAGCATTCTCCCAGCCGCTTCTAGCTTCTGTAAGACTTGCCTCAGCGGCTGGTCAATATATACCACAATACTATAAGCCAGAAAATAAGGCATTAATTTTCGGCTAGCCACGATTAAGGCTAGACTAAACTTCTCATCCGTAGTGTATCGGCCTTCGGTATCTTTGAGTACTTGGCTTACAAAGTACACTGGGATAAAGCGTCCCTCTCAACTGCACTGTCTGCTTCAGGAGAAACAACTAGATAGACAAATAACGTTTCTCCTACCATGGGACTTATCAGACGAGGGAGCTGCTGTAAATGTTTCTTAATTTCTTGTAAAGCTTCGTCTGCTTCAGGTGTCCATTGAAATTTTGCCTTCTTCTTTATAGTTGAAAAGAAATGATGACATTTGTCACCAGACTTGGACAAAAAACGTCCTACAGCCGCTAGACAACCAGTAAGCCGCTATACTTCCTTGATCTTCGTTGGAGGTTTCATATCAAGTATAGCTTGGATCTTTTCAGGATTTGCCTCTATTCCACGCTGATCTACCATAAACCCTAGAAACTTTCCAGACGAGACTCCAAAAACCCACTTCTTTGGGTTGTGCCTCAGTTTATATTTGCGCAAGGTTTCAAAAGTTTCACGTAGATATTTGACATGATCTTTATCCTCTTGGATCTTGACGATCATATCATCAATATAAGCTTCTAGATTGCGACCGAGCTGAGGTGAAAAAATTTGGTTGATGAGCCTTTGGAAAGTTGCTGGAGCATTCCTCAAGCCGAAGGGCATCATAAGCCAGCCATATAGCCCCTTTTCAGTAATGAAGGAGGTCTTATCTTGATCCTCATGCAGCATAGGAATTTGATGAAATCCCGAATAAGCGTCCATAAAGCTCAGTAGTGCATGCCCAGCCGTAGAGTCTACTAGAGATCTAGCTTGGGCAGAGAAAAACTATCCTTTGGGCAAGCTTGATTCAAATAGGTGTAATCAACACACATCCTCCAGGTTCCGTTCGGCTTAGGAACCATCACCACATTTGCAACCCAGTCTGGATAATGGGTTTCCTTGATAAATCCTGCCTCCAACAATTTTCTGACTTCTTCATCAACAGCCTGATTCCTGATGGGTCCTAAATGCCTCTTTTTCTGCCTGATAGGCTTTCTGGCCGGATCTAGATTCAGCTGATGAACAGCTACTTCTAGGTCAATCCCTGGCATTTCATCGGCCCCATAGGCAAAAACATCTTGATACTCTTCCAATAATGAGATAGTAGCCTCCTGTAATTCAGGCTTTAGAGCTGTTCCTATTTTCAAAGTTCTTTCTGGATGAGAATCATCCAAACAAATGCTTAAGGGAGATTCAGCAGGCTTAGGACGATTGAGAGTCAGGCTTGCGATCGTCATTGCCTCAGCCGAAGAACTTGGTTCTTCCTTAATCTGGGCAAACTTCCTTTTCTTAATGGGTAAGTCTCTTGCCGTTTTCCTTACAGAAGTAACATACAGCTCATCTTTGTCCTCAGACGGCTTCCTTGTGGAAGCAACGTGCGGCTGAAATTTTCCTTCTTTTATCCTGGACGTTCCACCATTTTCTGCTCCGGCCTCTTTGGGCTTGTCTACTTCCATGGGCTAGGCTTCGCTTGTCTTCCAAGAAGAGGGCCTTAAAGTAGTAAGGTAGCATTCTCTGGCCTCCCTTTGATCACTCAAACTTCATGAGCATCAAATGAGTTACAATGACCGCCTTGATGTAGTTAAGGGTGGGGCGTCCGAGAATTACATTATATGCAGTCAGGTACTTGACAACTAAGAATTTTATGAACATTACATTGATCCTTTTCTCCAACTCTGACGGGCAACGACACCGTCCCCACTGGGCGAAACACTCCTCCTCCAATACCTATGATAGGATGATGGAGTGGATGGAGGTCTCTTTCATCAAACTTGAGCCGTGACAAGCAATCGGCACTAATAATGTCGGTTGAGCTGCCGGTGTCTATAAGGATCCTTCGTACTTTCAAATTTGCTATCTTCATCTCTAAGACAAGAGGGTCATCGTGAGGGAATCTGATCTTACCACGGTCACCTTCACTCACCGTCATCAAGGGGAACGGATCCACTTTAGTTTTACCTGTTAGCAACACTTGGCCGAGCTCTCGAACATAATTCTTATGCCCTCTCAAAGTTGGTCCTCCGGCTGCAAATCCGTCGGATATAACCAAGACTACATCTTCATCAGTGCTGACACTTTCCTTCTTCTTACTTGGTCGAAAATCTTTTTTTTGAAACCGTCCTTCTTGAGGCATATATTGGTTCATCTTTCCCTGCTTTGCAAGATGTTCCAATGCTCTCTTCAGATGTTTACACTTTTTGGTTTCATGCCCACAATCCTTGTGGAAGTGACAGTACTTGCTTCTGTCTCGATTCTTGTAAGGCGTCTTCATCTCCGCTGGGGCTTTAAGTTCATGCTGATACTTGATTTCCATGAGAATAGAGTATTGATCCTTATTAAACTCAATAGGCTCGGCTAAAGTAGCTCTTTCCTTTCTTTTTTCTCTCCTTGACGAAGTTGTGCCTGAAGATACTACCCACGTCTCAGCCTTCTTAGGATTATTCTTGGGTTTTTGAACAGGCTCCTCAGGCTTCTTAGACTCTGAGTGTTTAGCTTCAGCGCAAACTTCTATAGCATGTATAAGTGCTTCAGCCTCTCTGAGAGCTTCAGATAAGGTGCTTACTTTTTTCTTGACTAGGTCAAACTTAAAACTTCCTGGACGAAGTCCACGAATGAAAGCATTAAATGCTACACCGGCATTCAGATCATGAATCTGGAGAGCTTCCAGGTTAAATCTCTTTCACAAAACTTCTCAAAGACTCCTTTGGGGCTTGGACAACCTTTCCCAAGTGAATACTGGTTTTCTGTTCTTGCCGGTTGGCTACACAATGACTAGTAAATGAGTAACTCAACTCAGTAAAATTGTTAATGGAATTTGCTGGTAAATTGTTGAACCACTTCTGAGCAACCCCCTTCAAGGTGGCTGGGAAATTCTTACACCAAGTGGCTTCGTCCACAAATTGGACGTACATCTGATGCTTGTATGCTGAAAGCTGATCGTCTGGATCGGTTGTACCGTCAAACGGATCGATAGTGGGTAGCTTAACTTTAGGGTAAGGAGGGGGCTTCCATAATTCTGGCCGAGAAGGGAGTTGGCCAATCTATGCGAAGCTCCATGAGACGTGTGTCAACTGGTACTTCATTCCGCCTGCATTCTCTGAGAACTGGGTTGGACGAACTTTCCTCCTGAGACCCTCGTCTATAAACATTTTGCTGAGAGGTTCTTCGATAGACGTTGGGCTGAATCACCGTCCTCTCTTGACGAGGTTCATGAATGGACGGGGTTCTTCCATGCTCTATAGTGCGGCTTCTGATTCTCAGAGTAGGATCCGGTAGGTAAGGCGTCGATCCAGTAGCCGGCCTTTGTTGGGCCGCTACTCTTTTCGCCTGCAAGTACTCACGAGCATCGATTTCCATCCGACGGCCATCCACTGGCCTATTCACCGGGTTCGTGACCACCAAATTGTAATCTAGGCGGTGAGGTTGTTCACTCTAAATAGGTTGTCTTCCCTTTGACAACCTCCTGGATTCCTATGGTCGTCGAAGTCCACTGGGTCCTGCTACGTTCTCCTGGGAGGCTCCTCTTCTAGGCGTAGGCCTGGAATCAGGCTGATGACCTACCCTGAAGAACAGCATATTGTTCTTTATCTGCTCCTAAACTACTTGAGCCATTTTGGCTTAGAACTCGTTTAACGCATTCTCCAGATGAGCCGCAGTAACTGGAAGAGTGGGATTGGGCTCTAGAACCACTCCAATTGGATCGCTTTGACGAGGTCCATCTTGTCCTCTTGGTGGACGCTCGTCATCAACGGTGTCATTAACCTACACGTATGGACTCAGCCTTTGGGATCGGTTGGAGGAGTTACAGTCGGTCATTTCTAAGCCTCCCCACAGACGGCGCCAAATGTTGTTTACAAACTTTTCGTAAACTGAAATACTCCTGGATGATGCACAAGTGTAGGGTTGATAAATCTAGGAGGCTTGTGTAGAGATGTTGCTCCGTTCCTGATCCTGCAAAAAAGAGGAACCAACCTGGAGGTTTGGGAGATGATTCCCTCTCCGATGCTTAAGTCAGTTTCAGATTAAGGAAAAAGGAAATAGAAAATGAGTAAATATTTTGGCAGAGTGAGTTTAGAGCATTCAAATCAGTTACCTTTTCACCGGAAATTTAGGACTATTTATAGCATTTGGTCTGAAATAGGTGCCAACCTACCTTTGTGACCTCTGATTGGCAGAGCAATCAGAGTGTGCCACATGTCAGCCTTCTAATAGCTGCATGGCCTTGTCCAATCAGTGTCCTCCTCTTCTTGGGATTTGGGCCTGATTATTCTCTCAGAAACAATAAAAAGGCTTTTGGAGGTTGGCAAAAATTCCTTGAAAGGGATGTTATGCCTTTCTATACATTCCCTATATAAGCGCCACGTGACCCTCTAAGATTATGCCACGTGGACAGGGTAGCTCTAATTACCCCACAACAATTATTATTATATTGTTATTACTATTATTTATTTATAACTATCATTAATAATATCTAAAATACTATTATCGTTATTCATTAATTATTAATTATTACTCCCTCCGTTTTTTTTAATATGCATACTTTTCCATTTTGGGATGTTTCTTTAGTTGGTATATTTCTACCTTTTCTTATACAATGGAAGGTTGGTACACCTAATTATTACACCTTTTCCTTTTACCGTCCTTCTCTCTTACTTTTGCACTTTTTCCTTGGTCCGCGCGCAAAAGAAAACATACATATTAAAAAAAGAGAGGTAGTATTACTTATCATTATAATTATTATTTAATATTCATATTATTATTGTTTAAATACTATTTATATATTTATTACATTCAATTTAATCCAATTCAGTTCAGTTTAATTCAGTTTAATTCCGTTCTGTTCAGCTCCAATAGTTCAGTTCAGTTCAGTCCAGCTAGATTTATGCGAAGAGAATTGGCTCTACGTTTTCTAGTAAGTGTTATTACATTTTTAGATAAACTACTTTATTCAGAAACTATACTACCTTCAACTTTATATAAATATACTACTTTTCTATAATTCACAAGTTGATATATGTCCAGCCATTATCTATCAGATAGGAATTAGGCAGCCCTTTTAATAACTAGTTGGTCACGTTTTAAAAATGCAACTAATATTAAATAAAAACTAGTAGTAAGCCTCGGCAATGTCGCGGAATTTTCGTACTTTAAACTTTATATTCTCTCCTTCCTAAAATATAAGTCATGTTTTCTTTTGACCAAGTCAGCCAACTACCAGCATTAGGTCCCCGGTCGATGAGGGTAAGGAGGAAGCGATAACTTGCTCCCATTGATGATTTCAAACCTTCTTACCCTCTCTTGGATGAAGCAACCATATAACTGACAATATGGATTAAGTAGCGAGATCATAATCTTCATGACGCACTATTGACCGTCTATACCTTCAATTTCATATTTGTAAAAATATAAAAAGTTAAGAGTATGAAAATTCATATTAAGGCGATTCTAACAAGATCTCACACGAGTATTTTTTTTGGTATATATTAATAAGTATAATTGGTCAAAGATTTCAAAGATTGACTCCCAAAAGGCAAAGGGGACTTATATTATGGGACACAGAGAGTAGTAACTAAAGATAACAAATGCGAAAAATATCATTGGAAAATAAACATTTATAAATATGGAAATCAAAAGTTGCAAGTTGCTACATAACTTTTGGTGTTCATCCATATATCATTATTGATTTTGATAAAAATAACAATAATTGTGTGGTGGAGGGATGGTTAGAGCTCTTTCTCCCATACTTGAGGATGTGGGTTCAAACCTTGGTTCATAACTTTTTTTTAATATATGAGAATGACGTGGATAGATTGTTATCGAAAGAGTGATGATGACACGTGACATATTGTAACTCTTGCCTACGTGTTTTAATATATATGGATGGCAATTAATTGAAAGTGACACATGTAGTGAACATTAGAATCATTCAAATGAACATCAATTCAATTTCAAAAATTAATAACTCTAACTTCCTGAACATTTATTATTTTATCTTATGCTATTGTTCATTCACAATATTTAAAATGTTCAATTATGAATATGAAATGTACATTATATAATCAACTGAATTTCTAAAGAAATTGCTTTCACTAATTTTGACATATGTTCATCTACCTAGCGTTAATGTTCATTTAAATTATTAAAGATGTTCAATTATTTATTTCAAATGTAAATTGCAAAATCAACCCAGATGCAAATTCAGGATGCGCAATTTAGAATATCAAATGTAAGCTTTTGAACTTGGTTTAAAGTAAAAATATATTTGATTTTTCAACAATTGTAAATAATTATTGATATTCTTATATCATCCCAATTATTTATGGTGTTCAATTAATAATATATCGTCGATCTTCATAACTTAATCCTCATCTTGTAATATATTGGTTTTTGTCTTTAATTTCAAAATGACTAGTTCATGTTTGTCTTATAATCCATCCAACATCAGAATAATGTTTTATCATCCAACTTACTTCCTCCGTTTCAAAAAAATAACTACACTTCTCATTTTACACTTGGTGAGACATATTTTATACCATTAATATATTTTATTATACATTTGTAAAAATGATGGCAATTACATATTAATATAGTATACATTGAGACAATTAAAATAAGTTCCAACATGACTATATTTTGCTTTATATATAGATCATAAAAGTCAGTCAAAGTGTAGTGGATGAACAGTTAAAAATTCAAACTGTAAATACTTTTTAAAAAAACGGAGGAATTATATTTATAGATCATTGTAGCCATTGAACGTTAGACTTGTACTAATGAACATCAATGATAAAATGAACATCTAAGAACAATAAATGTTATAATATGTGTGACACTATAAGAATATAAGCATCAATATGTTAGAACAAACATTAGGTATTACTCTAATATCATATTTATAATGAACATCAATTGAAATGAAAATAACGTCATTAACATTTTCAATAAACATTTTAAAAAAAGTATTACTCTAATATAATCAGATGTGTAATAGAGATTAATCCAAATGAAATAAACATCATTTGTATTTTTAATGAATATTACCAAAAATCAAAATTACTCTAATATACACGGAATGTATATTAGAAACATGCAAATGAACATTAATTCAAATTCAACATTCAACATTCAAATGAAGATCAAAATTTAAATTCACATGAACATCAATCCAAATTAAATATTCAAATAAAATCAATCCAAATAAAATATTCAAATAAAATCGATCCAAATTAAATATTCAAATGAACATCAATCCAAATTAAACATTCCAATGAATATCAACCCAAATTAAACATTCAAATAAACAAGAAACGCATATTCAAATAAAACCAATCCAAATTAAATATTCAAATGAAAATCAATCCAAATTAAACATTCCAATGAATATCAACCCAAATTTAACATTCAGATAAACAAGAAACGCATATTTAAATTAACATTAATCCAAATTCAAAGAGAACCTTATTAATATTTCTTACGATCATTTCCAAAAAATATTATACTAGTAATATACATGGAATATACATAACAACCATTCAAATAAATATCAATCCAAATTCAACATTCAAATGAACATCCCAAATAAACATTCAAGTGAACATAAATTCATATTCAACATTCAAAATGAACATCACAATAAATTTAACATTTATACAAGTACAAATTTACATCAAATCAACACAAATTCAACAAAACAAATACAAATTATACATGCAAAAGTGAATCTAAATTATCCCAAATATGCATCTAATCTACAACAAAACAAAAGATGTATTTTTTTCCACCATTTTCTAGATTTATGAAAAAAAACAACATCTCTCTACAATCGAGAGTTTCTCTATCTTCTTGAGGCTCTTCTCACCAAAGTGAGTTAGGGTTAGGGATTTTTTACCGTTGCGTGTTACTGTAGCATGCAAGTTTATTGAAAAACACCAATCATCTTGCAATGCTTGAGTAGCCTTACCAACCTCTCCTCCAATAAAAATCAGCTTCATTTCTAACCAATCAAGGGAACTAGAATGTGCAAAGTTTCTCTGTGCATGCACGCCATCTCAATTTCTTCAAAAACTGAAGAAAATCTACACAGATTCCAAGATTGAATAGCTGCTTGGAGCTCGACAACCTCCTTAATACTTCTTCTTCTATAAGTTGCATCTAAAGCTGGTGCATTTATACCATCCCAGTTTTCTACCAACTTTATCCCCTTCTTATTCATTTTCAGTTCCAAAAATGCCTTTTGTTCATCTCTATTTAATACTACTCTAAATCTGGTAACTTCTCCTTTTTACACCCTCTATCTCTTTCTTACGCTAGTCAATCTAAAGAAAACAACATTTTTAAACATCTTCTCAATCCTTTTTTCACAGTTTCTTCCTATGGTTCAACCAAATGAGTGGGGGAGGTTTAGAGATGGTGTTTTCATTAACTCTGCCGAGGATAACTCACAAAACCTTGAGCTTCAATGGTCTTATTCAGCTTTGGGGATGTTTGTTGGCCCTAGTCCACCTCCAGTTTCCGGCGGTGCAGGGACTTATTAACTCCCAATGGCTCTCTATCTCCATAGTGAATGTCTCAAGAACGGGTAATTTCTTTGTTTTTCATTGTGACAATAACAATGATATTGTAACACCCCGTATTTTTATATATTGTTAGTAAATATTTATATTAAATTATTTTATAAAAATAATTTAAATTAGTCTTTTATTATATATTTTTTTTCATACTTTGACTCTAGCTTAAAAGTAGTCAAAAACCTATTCATTGTTTCACTAGGTTATTCGCCCATTAGATTTAGCTAATCTAATTATAAAAAACAAATTCAAAAGACAATATAAACCATATACCTGCATTGCAACCCAGCAAACCCATTCGACGCCATCCAATTCCAATTCTTCTTCCATCTTCCTGTTTCTACAATTGGTCCACCAACAACTCATAATTTTTGCTTGGCACATTAACAAGTCACATTAATCATTATCCATTATCATCAACATCTTGGTACCGTACCATTGACGTTTTAGGAAAGCAAAAAAAAGGTTTTTATTTTGGAAAAATTGACAAGAACAGTCCTAACTATTGGCCATCTTATATAAACAGTCCAAACTATTGATAATCCATGAACAGTCCAAATTATCACCACCATCTTCCATAAACAGGCCAAGTGACCTGTTGACATGTTATAACAGGTTAAATGAACTCACGTGAGTTGCACGTGACCCTTTTTTTATTTCTTTTTTTTTTGTTTTATAAACCTATTTAATTAACTTAACTTAAAAAAAAGCAAAAAAGTCCTTCCCCCACCCCACTCCCTGCCAGCTACCCCCCCACCCCACTCCGTGCCAGCTACCCCCACCCCTTCCCACACCCAGTCCCCCACCACTTCTGCAGCGCCTTCCCAACCACATCCTCCTCTTCTTTCTCGATCAATTCTTCAACATCATCATCATCATCATCGTCATCGCTATCAAACAACAACGCCATTTCATCCTCTTCTTCAACCTCTGATTTCACTTCAACAACTTCCTACAACTCATCATCATCATCATCAATAATAAAATCGTCTTCATCTTCATCGTCGACAACAACCTTCTTCCGCGGCTAAAACTGCGGCAGGAAACGACTAAGGCGTCGACGTCGACTCGTCTTCTAATTCGACGTCATTTTCCGGCGACGGAGCGTAATCTTCGTCGGCGTCGTCGGTGAGGTCAATCGGAGCTGAGTGAGAGTTGAAAGTGAAGGATGCCATTGGAGGAGGAGGAGGTTGTGAGGAGGAGGAAGAGTTGAGGAATTTGGAGGGTTTGAAGGAGTGATTCTCCCATTCTTCGTTGGAGATTGGGGGACAGAGGAGGGGAATGGTGGTGGCGGTGTAGGTGTTGGAAGGGGTGGGGGCCTGGGGGTGGATGGCAGGGACTGAGGTGGGGGAAGGAATTTTTTTGTTTTTTTAAGTTAATTTAAAATGGTATTAAAACCGAAAATAAAAAGAAAAATAAAAATAAAATAAGTTTTACCTGTTATAACATGTCAACATGTTACTTGGCCTGTTTATGGAAGATGGTGGTGATAGTTTGGACTGTTCATGGATTATCAATAGTTTGGACTGTTTATAGAAGATGGCCAATAGTTTGGACTGTTCTTGTCAATTTTTCCTTTTATTTTTGGGCTCGCGTTTGGGTCGGAAATCGAGTCAAAGAAGAGCGTTTCCAGTTTTTTATTCATTAATCTACACTCCAATCACTCTATTAATCAAGTAAGGTTCTTTCTCATATATTAATTTCTGATTTTGGTTGATTTTCGAATTGGGGTCTTTGTTAAATTAGGGTTCTTGAGAAAATTAATTTGGGGGAAATTTATACTATACTCAATCTGTTTAATTGGCTTATGTTTTATGATTAATTCGAGTTAATTAACATATCTATGAGTTTAGTTTGCAAAAAATATACTTTTACAATTACTATGAATTCTTGTTATATTAGATTGATGGTTAGTTTCTTATTTTAAGTTGTTAGTTGAATTTCAGTTTAGACTATTATAGTTATTATGAGTTTAAATGTTATTTTGAAATTCTTGAGTATAGTTGATTAATTATAAGTTGTTAGTTTTAATCCTAAGTCGATTTATAGTTGAAGGATTGTATATGTGAGCTTGTTGATGGTGTAGGTTGTAGGTTGTTAGTATAAGGTGAAGGAGAAGAAGTTAGTTGGTGGAAAAATAATATGGACATTGTTGACCAAACTTGACCAGTTTGACTTTTGTTGACCAAACTTGATCAGTTTGACTTTTGTTGTCCAGTTTGACTTTTGTTGACTTTTGTATTTTATTGACATTGAGTCATTTTCAAAATTAGTCAAACTCATTAACTAAGTTAAGTGACTTATATGTGAATTATGTGAAGTATAGTTAAGTGACTTATACTATACTTTATTATATTGTAGATTGTGGGTTCGTAGAAGAAGCTTATTGACTTGAGATTGCGTTTGGTTGATTGTGGTTGCTGAACAGATGAGATTTCTTACTAAGAATTGTACAGATTATGTTGGAAAAATGGTTGATATTGGTTTAAAGTTTATATGAAACGAGGAAGATTTTTGACTTCACAAGTAACGGTAAGTTTTTGGAAAGACACTGGAAGATGGTTGGAATTTAATTGAGCGATTAGTTAGAGAAACTTATGAGTGGGACATGACAAAATTTGTAAACCCACCCCTTCCTTCCTCTATCTATGATTCTCATACCTCTCCTTCTTATTATTGTTCATATTGTTACTCCTATGATCACGATATTTCTCGTTGTCCATATAATGGGCCGTATCTACATGTCAGTAACTCTTCCCCTCAGTTTGATTTGATTAATTCTTCATCTGAATCATATGATAATTTTACTGATTATTTTTATGATTTTATAAAAGAATTCTACAGGGATCAGGAATATCATAAGTTGAAAATAGCATCGATTATTGATAGTCAAAGATCAATGCAATGTGGGCAAAATGTTATTCGTCAATCTATTGAGCAAGAAGTGGATTATAATGAAGTTTGGTCGATAATGCCTATTTAATAGAGGAAGAATGTAATTTGACTCTTAATACTCTTAATACTCTTAATACTCTTAATAAGGGTCTAGATAAGGAAGAATTGGATCTAGTAGGCGTTTTCAAAGAGGAAGATTTATTAGTTGTAGAATCAATGAATGAAAAACTATTGGTTATGGAACCATTTGATGAAGACTCTTTTGTGAACAAACCTATTTATGGGGCTGAAGTTTTAGGTAATTCTAGTCAATAGAAGGATGAGGTGGATGCCTTTAGCAG
This sequence comes from Patellifolia procumbens, assembly GCA_947645195.1. Classification (NCBI taxonomy): domain Eukaryota; kingdom Viridiplantae; phylum Streptophyta; class Magnoliopsida; order Caryophyllales; family Amaranthaceae; genus Patellifolia; species Patellifolia procumbens. The sequence goes on from CANSGD010000804.1 coordinate 230,840, forward strand.
CTCTTGAAGGTAAAGAATTTGTAAATGCCGAAAGCTTGCTTGATTCTAATTGTGAGCATATCCCGCATCACCCTTATATTATGTATTCAAGAGGACTTGATATTATACCCCCATTCCATGTGTTTTATTCCTCTTATTTCCTTAAAGAGTCATGGTTGCACGGTAATTTTGATCAAATTGGCATAAATACTCATCCCTTGCGATCTACTTTGCCCAGGGAGCAATTAGAGGGAAGCTGTAAATTGTTTCCTTTTTGCTTTTCTTCTTATTTCTTCTCCTTTGATTTCATTTTTGCTAATGATTCTTCTCATGTCTGGTCCTTAAAGATAAGTGTGCTTTTAATCAAGCCATATCTAGTATTCAATGACATGTTTGCAGGGGAATATGATAAGTTACTTAAGGCATTGAAGTCTTCTGATCGAAAAAGTGTACGCGGTCGTGCAAGAACTTTATAAACCAAGGTAACCCGAATTCCTAATTATTCCTTCTAAATTTTTTATTTTAGATTTTTGAATTTACATGAATTCATTTTATTTTTATTTACTTTCGTATTTTAGTTTTCTGAATTCACTTGAATTCGTTCTTTTTATATAGTTTAGTTAGTTTCTTAGTATTTTGTTTTAGTTTTCTGAATTCACTTGAATTCGTTCTTTTTATATAGTTTAGTTAGTTTGTTTTAGTTTTTGAATTCACTTGAATTCGTTCTTTTTAAATAGTTTAATTAGTTTCCTTTCGTAATTAATTTTGTTTTTTTGAATTCACTTGAATTCAATTTTTATAATTTTATCAACTAACCATGCTAACAAGTATCATTTAGTAGTTTTGGTGTGCTAATTTTGTTCTTAGATGCACGTGTAAGCTCAAACATGCACCGCAGGAATCTAGTTGCGCCCATGGAGACCAATATCGCCATTATCTCGAAATATTCTGCTTGCCCACTGGATTTATCCCAAACCGCAGGATTTCGCGTGCAAGATCACCCTTAGCCCGTGCCCCTTAACTCGACCAGCGCCCCCCTTTTCAATGATATTACTGCTCACCCGCGGGGTCCAGCCTGCGCCCACGAGAATTCCCCTGCTGCGGCATTTAAATAATTTTTTTTGAAAGATGTCCAAAGAGCAGCAGCCCAGCGCTCCTCACCCTTTCACGCCAGACCCCGTGCCCCATAACTTTGCCTCCCTTTCAACCTCCCGCCACTCACCGCCGGAACGTCTGCCCCGCAGGTGACCTCCGGCCAGCCCACCGCCAAGCTGCACCCCTCCCCGCAACCGCAGACGTAGAAAACCCATCTCACGCAGATTCTCTCTCACCTCACTTACCCTCTCTCTCACGCCTCTTTGGTCGCCAGCGACGTTGCGAACGGCCAGGGAAGCAACTGCCGTCACCACCGTCTCCCCTCTGACTGTTACAGTAGGAGTAACATCTCCTGTCATCTAAGTTAGCACCAAAACCTTGAGCTAATAGTTTATTGTGTTTTGTTATAGCACTTACCTAATAACAAGGATTTCTGTTTAGCTCCTGTTGTAGTTAGTTAGCCTGATAATCAAAGTATAAGAAGGAGTTCATCTCATGTAATACTTCATTTAGAAAATTAATGAAATATCTCTTCCCTTCTCTCATTCTCTCTTTCTCTTTTCCTCTCATTTCTTGATTCATCAATCAACAGTTGAAGTCATAAGACTCCTGTAACATTGGTATCAGAGCCAGGTTTCCTTCTTAAACACCATATTCTGCCATTAAAACACAATTCAAAGGTTTTTATACCCAGAAAAAATTGTGCACACAAACTGTTCGATTAAATGCCTTCAACAAGAATTTCTACAATGGAGGAGCAGCTGAAATTAATGGAGCAAAGATTAGAAGAGCAATCACAAATACAAGCAACACAGCCTAAAGTGTTTGAAGAATCAATGGCTAAGATGCTACAAGCTATGGTTGAACTCAGAGCTGAAAGAAATGACAGAAGATCTCCTGAATCTGGTGATAGAGGGCCTAATTTTAACAGGTCTCTAGGGTATGTACCTAAACTAGAATTCCCTAATTTTGATGGTACACATGCTAGACTTTGGATTAAAAAATGTAGCAAGTATTTTAAACTTTGTAGAATATCTGATGAAAAAAAAGTGGATTTGGCTTCATTGCACATGATTGATAAGGCTGAATGTTGGGTGACCAATTACTTAGCCGTAAGAAAAAGGGTTGATTGGGCTGATTTTGTGATTGACCTGAATGCTAGATTTAGAGATGAAAGTAGTGTCAACATTGTTGAAAGGTTCAATAAATTGGAGCAGGAGGGAACCTTGGAGAAATATATTGATGACTTTGAGAATTTAAAAGCCTTAATGTTTCAAGATAACCATGATTTACCTGATAGTTATATGTTGGAAAGTTTCACAGGAGGACTTAAACCTGCTGTTTAACCCTTTGTTAAAGCTTTTAAACCGGGTTCAGTTGCTCAAGCAGTTGAATATGCCAGATTACAAGAGGAAACAATAAACCTTACCACCACAAAATATTCCAAACCTTTTTCTCATTCATATTCTAAACCTTTACAAGTTGTGCCAATCTCTTCTAACCCACCTTTGTTACCTACACCAGACACCAAATCTTCCTCTTCTCTTCCTTTAACCAAATTCAATCCTAGAACTAGAAATTCTAGGTTTGTTCCAGCCGATGTTAAAGCTGAGAAAATAGCAAAAGGTTTGTGTTATTTCTGTGATAAGCCTTTTGAGAGAGGTCATAAATGTGACTTTAAAGAACCTCAACTTTTTATAGTTGAAGTTGATAGGATTAAGTCGTATCACCTAATCAAAGATAAACCTACAGTCCTTTAACTATAGCAGTCAATGGAAGCAGGGTCGATCCACAGGGAGACAGAGTTTCTAAATTAATATTCAATCAATTAGCTACTTCAGATGAAATCAGGGAAGATCAACTGAACTAATAATTAAGCTAAGGCAACGAATTAAACGGAGGATTTAACTATAGACTAAAAACCTAGGGTATTAGGTCGGTCCACCATACTTATACCAATCAAATAAGGTCAACTACTATCAAAACCTAAGTCATGAGTCAAGTGATTAGAGCATGTGTTGAGCTATGGTTAAGACTTAACGCTCATAGTTCAACATACGCCGCATGTTCACTAACGTAATCAGAACTACTGATGTGTCCTAGGCCTCTAATCGTAAGACAGATCTGTGCAAACAACTATTAACCACAAGCAATCAATGAAATTGGCCACTAACATCAATCACTAATTAAGAAAAAACCACACTACAATCGCTCTAATCAAGCCCTAGAAATCGATAGGAATATAAATAACAATCATGGTATAAACATGGCTTCCCTATCTAACACCCTAGAAAGGGAACTACTCACTCATAATTGAATTGACAATAACAAAACTAATTTGAAACCCTAATAATTGCATCATGAATGATTGAATAATTAAACTAAGCAAACAAAGTAATTAAAGAAACAAAGAGTAGAGAAGAATACCAATTGACGGAAAGCAATAAATTTTATTAAAATCGAATCCGAGGTTCAATCACCTTTAATCTAATCTAAAGTGTTTAAACTCAAATAAAGCTAAACTAAGAACTATGGAAAAACTAGAATAAAAGATGTCTCTAAAATAATGAGGAAAAGGTATTTATAATACCCCCTAAGAGCCTAATTAAAACGGGATTAAAAATTAGAAAGTCACGTTTACGGACACGGGACCCGATTGGGCAATGGGCCACCCGATCGGGCCTATAGTAAAAATATTTCTCAATTTCCTATTGGCAGCCCAGCAGCAACAACGTAAGAGGTGCGCTTTTTTGGACCCACCAGATCGCTGACCCTATCGGGCAGTGGATCGGGACCTCAGCACCAACCTTAACAGTAATGCACTTGGCGTCCTTTGGCGTGGCAGCAACAGCAACTGAAGATGGAACTCCACCCGATCGGGTTGAGCGAACAGTGCCTGATCGGGCCTGGGGACTGAATGAACTCAACAACTTTATTTGTTCTCTCGCCAGATCGGGTCGGGCAAAGCTTGCCCGATCGGGTCTGCAACTTCTCCACCCGATCACAATATCTTCACCCGATCGGGCCGTTTCTTGCCCGATCAGAGTACGGAAAACTCCTTTTTGACTCTTTAGCTCTAAATTCTTCACGTTTAGAGGTCTTGGGACCTCCTAAACTACCCATAAAGCTCGTGAGCCATCCTATGTGCCTCATAACATCTCGTAAAGCCGTGGTTGCTTCTAAATGGCTCGGAAATAAAGAGAAAACTCCCTAAAACCTGCAATTCAACACTGAAACACAAAATCACAACTATATACGATATTTAGCATAAAATAGCTCCGAAGAGATCCAATGACGCACAAATTAGCTTGTAAAAAAGGGAAAAAAGTCTATATAAATACGTGATATCAGAAGTACCTGGCATAATGGAGTTTGAGGAGTCCGACATATCTCAGCAAGAAGAGGTGGTTAGCATTCATGAACCATGTATTTCTGTGCATGCTTTATTAGGGAACTAGAATTATAATACAATGAGAGTTACTGGGCTCAAAAGTGGTAAAACTATTCACATCTTGATAGATTCTGGTAGTACACCCAATTTCTTAGATATTGCTATTGCTAAGAAATTAGGTTGTCCATTAGAGGCTATTCCTAATCAAGTAGTGACTGTGGCCGATGGCAATCACTTGGATTGTCATTTTGTAGTTAGGGGTTTTTCATGGATAATGAATGACATTTCTTTTACTACGGATGTGTTGTTGATTGACTTGGGTAGTTTTGATATGGTTTTTGGAATTCAGTGGCTAAGTACCTTAGGTACTGTCTATTGGGACTTTAAGAATCTTGTCATGGAGTTTAAATGTGGTGAGCAACAACTGGTTTTAAAGGGTATTTCTCCTAAGAAGCTGGAAGTATCTTTTGAGGTACCTAATGCTAAAACACTTCAAACTGCTACTCATCTATGTTTGATTCAGTTACACAACATGGTGGCAACTAAAACGGTGCAGTTACAGGAGACCCAAGTACAAGTCCAAGAGATTCCCTCTGAGTTGGTGGCTTTACAACACAAGTATGCTGTGGTTTTTGAGGAACCCAAGGAGTTACCTCCTCCCAGAGGAGTTTTTGACCATCGGATTCCATTACAAGAGGGAACTACTGCTATCAATATTCGACCCTATAGGTATCCTCTGAAACAGAGAGATATCATTGAACAAATAGTTCACGTAATTCTAGATAGAGGCATAATTCAAAATAGTGCAAGTCCTTTTGCTTCTCCGGTGATGTTAGTTGGCAAGAAGGATGGTACATGGAGGTTATGTATAGATTACAGGGAATTAAATAAGAGAACGATTAAAAATAAATTCCCAATTCCCATTGTTGATGAACTCATTGATGAATTGGCAGGAGCAATTATCTTCAGTAAACTTGATCTCAGATCAGGTTATCATCAAATAAGGGTACATTCTGATGATGTTTTTAAAACTGCTTTCAAGACTCACAATGGTCATTTTGAATTTTTGGTTATGCCTTTTGGCTTAACTAATGCACCAGCCTCTTTTCAAGGGTGGATGAATTATGTCTTTAAGCCATTATTAAGGAAGTGTGTATTAGTCTTTTTTGATGATATTTTATAGTTCATCTATCACTGAACATTGGGATCACCTTGCTGAAGTTTTTGAGTTAATGAAGACTAATATGTTGTTTGCAAAGGCTAGTAAGTGCTCATTTGCAATTCCTAAGGTGGAATATCTAGGACACTTTATTTCAGCTCAAGGGGTTAAAACAGATCCTGGTAAGATTGCTGCCGTTAATTCATGGCCAAGTCCTTCTTTTGTTAAAGAACTAAGAAGTTTCTTAGGATTGGCGGGGTACTATCGAAAATTTGTAAAAAATTATGCTCTTCTTAGCAAGCCTTTGACTAACTTGTTGAAGAAAGGTGGATTTATCTGGTCAGAAGACGCTCAATCTTCTTTTCAGTATTTGAAACAACCTTTGGTTACTGCACCAGTATTGGCGATACCTGATTTCACTAAGGTATTTGTGGTAGAAACTGATGCATCCAAGCTGGGTATAGGAGCTATCTTAATGCAGGAGGGTCATCCTTTAGCTTTCCTTAGTAAGGCTTTGGGGCCTAAATGGCAATCTCTTTCAGTTTATGAGAAGGAGTTATTAGCCATTGTATGTGATGTGCAAAAGTGGGAACGGTATTTGATGGGCGCTCATTTCATTATCAAGACTGACCAAAAGAGCTTGAAATGGCTATTGCAACAAAAGATTTCCACTGCTTTTCAACAGTTTTGGCTCTCAAAACTAATGGGGTTTGACTATGAGATTCACTACAAGGCTGGACTAGATAATGTAGCAGCTGATGCACTTTCTAGGGTTCAAGGTGCTGATATTCTATGCCTAGCAATTTCTGTAGTTTCTTCAGATTTGCAAACTATGATTAAAGATAGTTATCAGCTTGATAACTCTCTGTTGCTGCTCTTATAGCAACTGAGGGATTCTTTAATTGTTCCAAATTTTTCATTACAAGATGACTTAGTGAGAAGAAAGGGTAAGATTTTGGTAGGCCATGATAACAACCTTAGATCTAAACTGATCTCTTGGTTACACTCTTCTCCTGAAGGAGGTCATTCAGGTAGGGAAATTACTCTCACTCGGCTTAAAGGCCTGTTTTGTTGGAAAGGCCTCACTAAAGATGTGAGCCATCATGTCAGGAATTGTGTTGTGTGCCAGGCTTCTAAGTATGATACAGCTGGTAAACCTGGACCCTTACAACCTCTTCCTATTCCTGCTGATGTATAGATGGACGTCTCAATGGACTTTATTACTGGTTTACCTAAATCTTTGAACAAAGATGTGATCTTTGTGGTAGTAGACAGATTCAGCAAGTCCAGCCATTTCATTGCTCTTTCACATCCTTTTTCTGCAATTCAAGTCGCACAAGCATATTTAGATAATGTGTTTAAACTTCATAGCTGGCCTAGATCTATTGTTAGTGACAGAGATTCTGTTTTCTTGAGGCAGTTTTGGAAGGGTTTATTTTCTGTACATGGTACTGAGTTTATGCTATCTTCGGCCTATCATCCTGAGACAGATGGACAGACTGAAGTTGTAAACCGATGTTTAGAGACTTATTTGAGGTGCATGTGTAGTGATCAACCGAAAGACTGGTGCAAGTGGTTACCTTTAGCTGAATGGTGGTATAATACCCATTTCCATTCCTCTCTTCAGCTTACACCTTATGAGGTAGTGTATAATCAACCTCCTCCATTGCATTTGCCTTACCTACCAGGGGAATCATCTAATGCTGAAGTAGACAGAAGCTTACAAAGAAGAGAAGCTATGATTAGATTGGTGAAGTCTCACATGGTTCAAGCACAGGACAGAATGAAAAAACAGGTGGACAAGCACAGGTCTGAAAGGAGTTTTCAGGTGGGTGATTGGGTTTGGCTCAAGCTCCAGAGCTGTAGGCAACAATCAGTTCAGAATAGAACTGATCAGAAGCTATCTTCTAAGTTCTATGGTCCATTTCAGATTCTTGCTACTGTAGGCAAAGTTGCTTATAAACTTCAATTACCTAGAGATTCCCAGATTCATGATGTTTTCCATGTTTCTCAGCTCAAGAGATTTCATGGCACTTTACCTGTGGCTACTCATATTCCTACGTGGTTCCAAGGTACTAATCAAGAGTTCTTCAACCTCAGGCTATTTTAGAGAGAAAAATGTTACCCATAAATCATCATGTTGTAGTGCATTATTTGGTGCAATGGCAAGGTTGTCCTGATCATGAAGCTACTTGGGTTCCAGCTCCTGAATTTGAAGCTCAATTTCCCTCGTTTCTTGTGTAGCAATGGACTTGGGGACAAGTCATTTCTTGCAGGGGGAAGTAATGTTACAGTAGGAGTAACATCTCCTATCATCTAAGTTGGCACCAAAACCTTGAGCTAATAGTTTGTTGTGTTATGTTATAGCAGTTACCTAATAACAAGGAATTCTGTTTAGCTCCTTTTATAGTTAGTTAGCCTGATAATCAAAGTATAAGAAGGAGTTCATCTCATGTAATACTTCATTCAGAAAATTAATGAAATATCTCTTCCCTTCTCTCATTCTCTCTTTCTCTTTTCCTCTCATTTCTTGATTCATCAATCAACAGTTGAAGTCATAAGACTCCTGTAACACTGACAGAGCACCCGCCTATCCAGCAAGAGCGGGCGCACAATACCTCCTTTATCAACCGATTTTCCCAGTACTTGCCCCCCTTCCACCCATTACCAGCTCCACTGACGACAGTGACATCACCGTCGACGCCGCGCCCTCTGAAATCGTCGAGCAACTGCCACCAGCCCTTCTATCGCAGATCCACAACCAAGCAACATGCTTAATTCAAATTCTGTTTTTGCAAAATAATTTCATTTGGAATGTGTCTAGGCAAACCGAGGATGTTATTTTTTATGTGTTGGAATTACTCCGTCCTATATGCACTTGATACTCCAATTGAATTAGGGCGTTTTGGGCGCAAATTAAACTTTCTCAAATGGCATTTCTGGAAGCATTTTTGGATTTTCTCAACAAAGTTTGTGGCATAACTCTTACACTTAAAGAGGTAGTAACTTTTCAATGTGTTCACTTTCATTCCGAAATTTTGAACAATTATTGTATGTTCCTACTAATCTCCTTATTGGCGATATTTGGTTGGTCTTTGTATTGGTTTATTGTTGATGAATCATGATTGGTGTTTAGATCGTGGTGAATTTCATATTGGAATTGATTGAATTGTGGATTTTGTTGGCGAAATATACTTGATATTGGTTTGAGTGATATTGGTATTATATTGCTGGACGAGGCTCTTGCTGGGTGAGCCTTCTTTTTCCCTTCCCTTACTTTTTACACAGTGGGACACTGTGGTGTATTTAGCTTAGGGGAGGGATATTCTATCCTTTATTGCTTTCTAGTGTAGTTTTTATTGCTTTGTAGTTGTTACATGCTTTTGCTTGTTCATTAGGAAAGAGATTTTACGTGTAACCAAAAAAATGTACTGCTTTCATAGTTGCATTTTAGTTAGCTCATTTCATATTAGTTTTCATCTATGGGACTATTGTTGGCCCACTTTTGAGAACCTTGTTGATATCTGTACTACAATTCTTCAGCTTTGTTGTACAGTTGTTTCATGATTCTTCATAGCATAATTGTGATATGATTGATTGGCTCTGGTAAGACTGTTCGATCTCTCTCTGGCTGGCTTTAACTTTATTGTGCAGACAAACTGACCCATGTGAGCTTCTGTGCCTAATAAACTGACGAATCTGTGTCAGTTCTGTTCTTTCATGAGTGATTAGTTCCTCAGTTGATGTATTGATCTTGATTTTGACCTGGTAATCCTTGATACTTGATTGTGTACACTATTTGATCTGATTGAGGCGTTCATTTCATGATTTTAGCTCCAGAGTTCTACTTGTTTACATAATTTCCCTCTCTAGCCCCGCTGAGCTTTCTTGACTCTTGTTTGATACTTTTACCCATATTACAAGCCTTGGCCTCATTTGATTATTGTCCCAAGCCTAGCTTGGGGGAGCGAGTGTTAATTAGGTCAGATTGTATTACATGGATTAGTTGTTATGTGGCTTTGTTGAAGGAAAATGTTATTAATGAGCTCTATCATTGAATTCGAATGTAGTCTAAAGGAATTTTAGCAATATGGAAAACAGAAAGAAAAAGGAAAACAATGAAGAAAAATGAAAAAAAGAAGTGAACATATTTTGAAAGAAAAGTGAAAAGGGTTATACATTAGTTACTATGCATGAAAGATCTTATAATGATAATTTGGTAATGATGGTGTTATATGGAGTTGTGAATGCCTTATTAGGCCGTTTTTAGATTGATATTTGCTCTCCTTCTTGACTTTTCCACCACATTTCCCAAAATATTATCCGTACCTCTTAACCCTAGCCTCATTACAACCCTTAAAAGTCATCTTGATCTTTGCGTGTTGCATTTTCATGTTGAAGGTGAGTCAAAAGGTCAAAATTAAAGAGTACTGCTTCTTCTGAGTTGATATATATAGGTTGAGTGTCACTGTTTTTCGCCCTAAACACATGAGTGTATGAGTGCACATATCTATAGTGAGGTTTGTCAAGTTATGTTAAGTCCATCTTGGGGGAAAGTGTTTATGGTAAGATTGTTGAGTTGATTGGTCACATGACGTGCTATGCGGCTTTGTTTCGTAAATACACGATGCTTGGTTTGTGTAGTATTGATATCTCTCGTGTTTCGGACTGTGTGCTTAACCCTATTTTAGTCCCATATTGTAGGTTATCATATTCTTCCCGTGCCTATTGTTTGATTGCTTGGGGACAAGCAACAATTTAGCTTGGGGGAGTTTGATTAGTCATATTGATATAGGTCTTTCATGATGCATTTAGGTTGCATTTTAGGATCATTTAGTTGTATTTTAGTCCATAATTGCATATAGTTACTTAAGTTGAGAAAATATTACTCTTGTGTGTGTTTTCGATGTTTTTGATAGTTTTCAGGTATTGAGAACACAATTAGAGCATTATTGGACAAGCTTAAGCATGATGAGCATCTAGGAAGGAGCTACATCAAATGAGAAGTCCAAAGGGCAACTTCGAGTTAGATTGTAACCCAAAACAGAACGGAAACATGTTAAAGAAGTATGGAAGTCGAGTCATGTGTACTCTTTTGATCATAACTCACTATTTCGGCCCAGGCGATGCCCTTGGAAAATCGTATTGTGTTATATTTTGTATATTTCATTGGATCTGTTGTTTTGGCCAAGATTGCGGGTCGTTCTTTTTCTATGGTTGTGTTTGATATAAGGAAATGAGTGTTTATTTTATTATTGATATACATAATTGAATAGGATTCGTAATACCTTTCGGACCCACTTGGAATGTTTTTTTACATTACGTAATGATAGTTATGACATCAGTTCCTATTTCATCACTAAGTCTCATATTCTAGAGCATTCTTCAACAATATGTTCTACTTTACCTAAATTTTATTATAAAATGTATGTCGTACTCTTGCTCCGGCAAACCCTGTCAACGTCTTTTGTCGTAATAAGTCATCCTTGCAAATCTACGCCGCCACCAATCCACCACAATAACACCATTTTTGCCTCAAAGGTTGAGACAATAAATAAAGAGGAATGGTAGGTAGAGGAAATGTTTTATATAATTATAGGTTGAGGATAAGATAGAGCAGTAATGGGGGAATTGGAATAAACAAACAAATTATAAATCAAAGAGGGATTGCAATAAGATATATATTTTTTCTTTTGGAAAAATTTATAAGAATAATCCGACCTTTGGCCGGTCTTCCATCAGTGGTACCACCTTCATTTAATCCAGGTATAATCCCACCTTTGACATCAATATTCTCTGAATGGTCCGGAATGATGGCAACCTGTTTGACCGTCCAAAATGACCGTTGACTTTTTTAAAAAAAATAAAAACTTAACAAAAAAAAAGAAAAACCCCCAGCCCACCCCCACCCCCATTCCCTCCCCCTGTCCACACTACTGCCACCCCACCCCCACCCCCATTTCCTCCCCCTGCCCCCACTGCCACCACGTGCCACCCCACCCCCTCCCTTTCACCCCCTCGAGATAACCGGCGACCGGCAGCCAGCAGCCAGCAGCCTCGCCCCCTCGGGATAACCGGCGATCGGCAGCCAGCAGCCTCGCCCCCTCGAGCTCACCGGCAGCGACCACAACCTCGCCCCACTCTCTCTTTCTTTCTCTTGCCGCCAGCCTTGCCAGTGACCCCGGCCGTCTTCTCTTGCTTCGAAAACCCAACCCAATGCTACCCCCTTCAAATACGGTGGTCACAGTGTTGTTTGTGGCGGTGGTTAGGGTTTAGGGGTGACGTTTTGTGGTGGTTGATTGAAGGGGAAGCAACAAGAGAGGGGGGGGTGGCAGTGGAAGGGGAGACAGCGAGGGAGGGGGAGGCTGGCAGGGGAAGGGGGAGGGTGGTAGGGGAAGGGGTGGCAGCGGGGGAGGGGAGGGTGGTAGGGAAGGGGGAGGGTGGCAGGGGAAGGGGGGGGGTGGCAGCGGGGGAGGGGGGAGGGTGGGAGGGGTGGGTTTTTTTATTTATTAAATATGATTTAAAATTTTAATTAAGTTTAAACTATGCTTAATTAGCTATTAATCACGTAATTAGGAAGATTACCTGTAATTGTAGGTCACCAACAGGTGAGGGACCATTCAGAGAATATTGATGTCAAAGGTGGGATTATACCTGGATTAAATGAAGGTGGTACCACTGATGGAAGACCGGCCAAAGGTCGGATTATTCTTATCAATTTTTCCTTTTCTTTTTAATATAAATTGGAGAAGAGAATAAGGTACAATATTTAATTGGGGAACTGTATTGGAAAAAAAATCAGACGCACATTGGAAGATAATAAGTTTGAGGAGGTTCTTTTTTCCTCACAAAAATCTAGGTAATGAGATATTTAACTTAAAAGCGAAAGTATATCACAAAAAGGAGGTGTAACCTTTAGTGAAAAAGTGATGGAATTCTACTAAACCAAGTAGTACTTGGTCAAAGGGAAAGGATTGTACCCTTCCAACCTTAAGGTTGGGGGTTCAATCCCCACTAGGGGCACTTTGAGGGTATGGATTTCCCTTACCCTTCCCCCTACTCTCAAGTGCCTGGCCCAATAGGACCCGAGCGGGGTTCGGGCCACTTCTCCTTACCAAAAAAAAAGTGATGAATTTTACTTGACATGTCGCAGGTTCAAACATTGTTGTATGCATTTTGTAAACATTTTCAAAATAATTTCCATGTTGGCTGCACAGTGGCGCCATATCAATAGATGACATAGGGTGCCACGTGGCTGGTAGCAACGCTAGCTTACGCTTTTTAATATATATATAGATATAGATTATCCAGAGATTGGAATTGAGTGATTCCAGTGAGGTTGGAAACTAGACTTGAAAATCTTTCCAACAGTGTATCACACGCCCCAATACGACTTCTAGTTTGTGAGATATGGTCATTGCAAGTTGACGCTGTTTTGCAGGATGAAAACCGGCGCCTGCGGGTTATTCCGTGTAGCTTATAGTCGAATAAGGCTTTATCTTTTGATGAATTTTGGCTCTATTTTTTCTAGTTGTTTTAGGAAATAGAAAGATATAAGGATTCAAGGGAATTTTATTATTTCATATCTTATTTTCCATCTTATTTTCTATCATGAATTCATTTTTGTTAGAACTCCTTTTCTCTCTATTAGTTAAGAACCCAATTTTTGCTTTTTCCCGAATTTACATTGAATTTTCAATAGAAGCTTTGATTTTGAAAGTTTGGTTCTACAATTGGTATTATTTCTCTTCTCCTTTTATTTCTATTCAAGTCTTGATTTTTAATTCATGTCTTCTTATTTCATTATGAATATGTTTTCCTCAATTATGATTGAGTAGTCCATTTCTAGGGTTTAAGGGGATCCATGATCAATTATGAAGGGGGTGTTTATAAAGTATTGATTTTTATTGATGTATGTTGATTCCCGTTGAATGTTTTTATTTCTATTCAATCCAATTTGGCCAGATTTGATTGTTATAGTGTTGCAATATAAGGTTATGCACCGAGAGGTATAAACTTGATATTAAGGCTAGTTTCAATAGGTAGAATTGATATTAATAAATTGCGAGAGCCTGTTAATATCGTTCTATGGTTGATTTCAACTTAAGAGAGCAAATCTACCTATTTAACTGCATTATTCATTATTGATTGTTGTGTTTCATCCCGAAATATTGTTCATTTGTGAACCTATGCCCTAGACTTTTATTATTGATATCCTTGATATAGTTATAGTTTAGTTTAGTATATACCACAAACACTCATTCCTTATAGTCTAGATTTGACCGACAATTAGGAAAAGAACATTGAATCTCTGTGAATTCGACCCTACTTCCCTGACTACTATTGTTAGAGGACTTTCAGATTACTTTTGATAAGGCCATACGACTTTAACCTGTCAGACAAGTATTCCATTCTCTGAACATTTGCAACTCCAAAACAATATCCACCAAACCACCTTTGGTGGTCTCTCTTCTAACTTGGATCAGCCTGATTAGTTTCTTAGCTCTACTACTAATCCTTCTATCCTATCAAATTTCCTTACCTTGGACCCCTCAGCCTGTATTGCTCGTGGACCTAGACTTGGAGGGATGATACGACCTACAAGCGTTGTTCCAAGATCTCATGTGCTACAGGAAGCTAGTAGACTCTTAAGAAGATATCTACAAGCTTTCCAAAACCAAGCAAAAATACATCCAACACCTCTACCCTCTGTACACCAGTTTATCTATGGAGATCCACTCCAACCTCTTGATGCTCTGGATCAAGACAAAACCCTCCTAATTCACCTGCTTCCCCACTTTCAAATCTAACTCCTCCTACTCTTGAACAACCAGAATTGGTTCTGCATCAGTTGATAACATCTTGGTCTAACAAGAGACCTAGAAGTGGTGTAATGAAAAAGCAAATTCAGTAGGAAACTTACTAGAGTTGGATGAGCTGGAGGGGGATTGGTACTTAAATGGAAGAAGCCAAAGACTTGAAAGATGGGAAAGTAAAGGGGGTTTTACTCTGTGGTACGTGGTATAGAGAGGGGAAAATTAGTATCCTTAAGCCTAAGGCCATTATTGACATACAAATGGCTTTGGACTTAGGGGTGGAAGCTGGTGATGAGGTTCATTCCTCACAAAAAGCAAAAGAGAGGCGGGTAAAGGTGATCTGGAGATGAAATAGGATCAGAACAAGAAGAGAATTAAGTAGGAGGGTTCCGAAGAGGATGCCATGATTCTAGATGATGCCATTGAAAAAGAAGGTAATGACATGGATATTGACTGCACTTTAGGACTGAAACTTGGTACTTGCTCAGGTAAAAGGAAGAAGGATGATTCTGATGATGAAACTGGTGGAGGTGGGGTGGCTGGCCTTTCACAGCCCCCAACTTCATCATGAAAATATTGGCTTTGAATTATAGGGGTTTGAATGACCCTAACTCCCCTACAATTCCTTATTTGCAGTAATCAATACGAAATGCCCTATGTTTTTGTTTTTACCTGAAACTAAGTGCCCAGTTGACAAGGCTTCTCTTCTTTTTAATAGTCTTAACCCTAATTTTGTGCATAGCAATGATGCCATAGTTACTAGGGATGGCCTTTTGGTTCTTGCATGGACTAATATCGTAGTATCTTACATTTTGTGTAACCCTAACTATGTAATTTGTAAGGTCTTGTATCCAAATGGTAATGCAGTATATGTATGCTTTGTTTATGGTTCTCCGGTGTCACAAGAATGACCTCACATATGAAGGCAATTAATGGATATTATATTACTTTATCTTAAATGTCTCGTATTGGGAGATTTTAATCAATAAGAAACCCTAGATGATAAGTTGGGGGGTTCAAATTTCATACTTGGATGGGATGAATTTGTAGATTGGAGGTTAAACTCTAATTTAATTGAAATTCCATTCTCGGGTCCTAAATTTACTTGGTGTAACAAACGGTTTAACTCATGATTAATAATGGAAAGGTTAGATAGGGGATATATGACTAATGAATGGTTTGAGGAATTTCCCGAGAGCCATATTATTAACCAACCTTTTCAACCTCAGACCATGCGGCTATTCTTTTCGTGTCGAAGAGTCAAAAAAATCACAACACCCCTCCCTACCAACTAGAAAATTAGTGTCTAAGAATTCAAGAGGTGATGAATATGATTCAAGAAATTTGGGAGAGCACTCATCAAGGGTCTTCCATGTTCTCGTTAAGCCGTAAATGTGGCTTAGCTCGAAAGAGAATTCAAGATGGTCCTTGGACTATAGGAAATTTAGAGGTATTAATTGAAGAATGGTAACTGGTGAGTTAAACAAAAGGGGGGCAATGATCCAATCTCTTGATCAAGCAAGAGAGTTTAGCCTTTATGCCCACCAACAAATAACTGATTATGAGCTAGGGAACCTCTATTGGAAACAAAGAGCTAAAGAACGATGGATAAAAAAAGGAGAACTCCCTACTAAACTGCTTTATCACAAAGCAAAACAAAAACAAAAAGACAATGAGATCTTAATGTTGAAAAACAATAAGGGGGAGTGGGTGGAAGGTAAAGATGCGATTACTAAACTTATTACCGACTTCTGGCAAGATATTTTTACTACAAAGACTAATCCTACTTTAAACCCAAAAAGTGAAGCCGACCTACTTCTGAGAGAACTGATAGGGTTTAGTCGTATCACCTATTCAAAGATAAACCTACACACCTCTAACTAAGGTAGTCAGTGGAAGTAGGGTTGAATCCACAGGGAGACAGAGTTTCTAAATTACTAGTCAACCAATCAGCTACTCCAGATGAAATCAGATAAGAATTAACTGAACTAATGATTAAACTACAGAAGACGGAATAAATCGAGGATTTAACTATGGACTAAAAACCTAAGGTATTAGGTCGGTCCACCATGCTTATACCAATCAGATAGGGTCAACTACTATCAAAACCTAAGCCAAGAGTCGGGGGATTAGAGCCTATGTTGAGCTATGGTTAAGACTCAACGCCCATAATTCAACATACGCCGCATGTTCACTAACGTAATCAGAACTACTGACATGTCCTAGGCCTCTAGTCATAAGACGGATCTGTGCAAACAACTATTAACCACAAGCAATCAATGAAATTGTACACTTACATTAATTACTCAATAAGAACAAACCACATCACAATCACCCTAATCAAGCCCTAAAACTTGATAGAAATCTAAATCACAATCATGGTATAAACATGGCTTTCCTATCTAACACCCTAGAAAGAGGACTACTCACTCATAATTGAATTGACAACAATAAAGCTAATATGAAACCCTAACAATTGCATCATAAATAATTGAATAAATAAACTAAGCAATAGAGAATAATAAAAGAGATTAGGGTAAGAAAGAATACCAATTGACAGAAAGCAGGAACCTTTATTGAAATCGGAATAGGTTCAATCACCTTTAATCTAATCTAAAGTGTTTGAATTAAACTAAGAAAAATGAGAAATAACTAGAGTCTAAACTAGAATAAAGATGAATAAAAGATGTCTCTAAAATAATGAGGAAAAGGTATTTATAATACCCCTCAAAGTCAAACTATTTGCGGAAACAAAAGTCAAAATTCGCGAGAAAATGCGCCAGACCCGATCGGGCCCACACCCAATTCAGCATACTTTGTCTTGGGCTTTAGCAGCAGTGCAGCAAGCAATAGGCGAACTGGGTCCCCACCCGATCACACACCCGATCGGGTCGTGGATCGGGTGCCCAGCAACTTCAGCTTTTTGGCGTCTTGTGGCGTAGCAGCAGCAGCACCCATAAGTGTAGAGGACCCGATCGGGTCGGGCAGTGGGTGCCCGATCGGGTCTGGGGACATGCTTCCTCGCCCGATCGGGTCGGGCAAAGCTTGCCCGATCGGGTCCGCAACTTCTATACCCGATTAATATTTCTTCGCCCGATCGGGCCATTTTTGCCCGATCAGTGTACGGAAACCTCCTTTTTGACTCTTTGGCTCTCTAATCTTCAAGTTTAGGGGTCTTGGGACCTCCTAAACTATCCATAAAGCTCGTGAGCCATCCTACGTGCCCCGTAACATCTCGTAAAGCCGTGGTTCTTCCAAATAGCTCGGGAATAAGGAGAAAACTCCCTAAAACCTGCAATTCAACACTAAAACACAAAACCACAACTATATACGATAGTTAGCACAAAAATAGCTCCCAAGAGCTCCAATGACACACAAATTAGCTTGTAAATAAGGGAGAAAACTCTATATAAATACGTGATATCAAACTCCCCCAAGCTAAACCTTTGCTTGTCCTCAAGCAAACAGAACATGAACATGGAATAGATTGCCTCACCGCATAGATAAAAGCGAATCAAAGCTCAAAACATTCTCAAGACTAAGAATCGTTTAAGCAGGCATAATTCAAGTTTGGCTAATCAAATCCATCCAACCACCAATCATCCAAGCAATTTATCAAATTCAAGCATCCACAAGGCATGCAAGTCCTGAAAGGGCTCTCACATGGGTGTCACTCCTCTCTATTTTGTGGCAGGCAAAGAATATGCCCGAACACTCACCAACCCGACCATAAATACCCTTCCCACTCACACTCTCATGTGTTTAAGAAGGTTCAATGACGCTCATCCTAGTCAAGTCGACTCAATCAGCAGAAATACTCTTTAACTTTGACAAACTGACTCGAAATCAATCAAATGAACACTACAGACACGAGCTCAAGAGGACTTTAGAGGGTTGTAATGGGGCTTAGGCAAGATGTGGGGGATACTTTTGGGTAATGTGGTGGAAAAATCAAGAAAGGGGGAGCATGAATCATTCAAGCAAGACCTAAGATGGCCTACACAACTCCCAACAACACCATAAAACCACGTAAAGTAACCCAACTCTCATAAATCAATGACAAACTCATAACAAACCCAATTTTTAAGCAATGAAGCAAATATTTCCTTAAGAACGTACGTGAATGAAAGAACTTCGAATTCTTTTTCATTTTATTTCATTTTTCTGAACTTTATTTACGCAACTCTAATTTTGCTCTTTCTTTTCTTTTTCTCACCCTCAAACCACAACAAATACATTTTTAATTCCTCAACAACAAAACTAAACCAAGAAACCAATCTCAAACTCAACCCATACAAAAGCTCCCCTAAGATCGACTTGGAATAATATCAAGTGAAGGCCTTGGGCTCATAATAGGGGTTTAAGTAACATGAAACAAGTCATTAGGCTCAGCGGGGCTAAGGCGGATCAAAGTACATCAAAAATTCACTCTGAAGCTCAAGAATAAGACAAAAGAATGCCTCTATCACAGCAGATGCTACAAGTCATCGAACATCAGACAAGTACGAAGTCAAAGTCAAGACCAATCCACTAAAGAGGAACTAACACACAAGAAATAGACTGGATAATAATATGAATCCAATAGGCTACAAAGATGCCTCACAGTCTAACCAATTCAGGTATGCAGCACAAAGTGGTCTAATATAATCCAAAAATGCTCGAAATCATAGCAATCAAACATCAAATCATAGCCTCAAGATCACAAATGCCCAGCTATCCAGAAAACAAAGTCAAAATCATTTTCAAATAGAGCACAACAAGGGGCACAGGGAGGAAACTAAACCAATCATGGGAACCACATTTTTTTGATTTTTTCAGAATTTTTTGAAAGCAGTAAATCTATCCTAGAAAGCAGTAAAAGAGATAGGGAATACAAACAGAACTCCTCCCCCAAGCTGAACTTGGCAGTGTCCTCAATGCCAAAAGGTGATAAGGACTATGCTAAGAGGAAAAACAATGTTAGTGCCCTCACTCTCGCTCACAAAAGGAAGAAAAATAAAAAGAAAAGGAAAAGGGAAAGAAAAATACGAGTTGCCTCTCGCACAGCGCTGGTTTATAAAGGTCCCGCGCAACCATAATCCTCCATCTCTCAAATAGGAGGGGCTTGGCAATGAGTGCCACCCTCATCAAATATCTTTCTTCTCCAAATGTTCTTGACAATGCCCCAGACGGTGAGGCAACCTTAGGTGGAATTGGAGCCTTCTTCACACCTACTTCATCCAAAACCTTATCCCTGCAACAAGATTGTTCAAGCATAGGTGCCTTAATAGCATTGGTTAGTTTAAACATCACTTTATCATCACCAACACTAAGAGTTAAAGACCCAGACTTAACATCAATTACAGCACCAGCAGTACACAAAAATGGCCTACCCAAGATAATAGGAATCTGGGCATCCTCATCCATATCTAACACCACAAAATCAACAGGGATATAGAATTTTCCAATCCTAACAGGAACGTCCTGTAAAACACCTAGAGGGTATTTTATAGAACGATCCGCCATCTGTAAAGTGATTTGTGTGCATTTAAGTGCTCCCATGTTCAGTTTCTCAAAAACAGATAATGGCATAACAGAAACAGAAGCACCTAAATCACATAAAGCCTTACCAGGATCTTTTAACTTTGGTGGGGTTTTATTTTGGATAAAAGCACTACACTCTTCAGTAAGAGCGACACGTTCTACCCCACCAAAGTCTCTTTTCTTAGTGATCATGTCTTTCAGAAATTTGGCATAAACAGGCACTTGGCTAATTAAATCTGTGAATGGAATCGCTACCTCAAGGTTCTTGACCATAGCCAAGAACTTACCAAACTGCTGATCGATCTTGGACTGTTGCATCCTGTGAGGAAAAGGTAGCCTTGGTGTAAAATGCGTTTCATAAACCTCCTTTTTCTTCCCTGTTTGTTCAGCTTCTGCAGACAAATCGACTTCAGACGTCGAATTCTTCCTTCTTCCTTCCTCTGCCACCCTCTTCTTCCCTGCAGTTGGGGTAACCTCATCAACGGGCAATGGAGGAGCATCATAAGCTATGCCACTATGAAGAGTGATGGCATTCACATGTTCTCTCTGAACGGGTTGCCCTGGGAATTGTCCCTGCTGCCTCTGTGCATTAGTTTCTGCCAATTGAGAAACTTGAGCCTCGAGAAGTTTGATGTGCTTCTCTTGGGCCCTCCGTGCTTCCTCTTGGGCCCTCCATGCTTCCTCATTAGCCTTTTGCATAGACAATATCAGTTTCATCAGTTCAGAATTGCTAGGCTCTTGTGGGTTGTTGTTTTGTGGAGGTGGGGTGTGGAAATTTTGTGGAGTTTGTAAGTTATTGGGATGATGGATGTTTTATGGTGGTGGTCTTTGGAAATTTTGTGGGGTTTGATGGTATGAGGGTTTAGGATAGTTTTGTGGAGGTGAAGGTTGATAGTTTTGCGGGTTTTGGTAGTTATGTGAAGGAGGGAAGGTTTATGGTCTTTGTTAAAAGGCATTCACCTGCTCCATCAGAAGTTGACTGAACTGACAGTCATGCCCAAAGTGACCCTGAACACCACATACCTCGCAGTAAGATGAGGTAATGGGTGCTACTGCAGACATATCATTGATACTCAAAGGGGGTGCTGCTGAGGAAGAGGAACTGAAAGTGTTAATCTGCTGACTCAGCTTCGCCATCTGCGAAGTCAATAATGCAATGGCATCTACCTCCAATACCTTCCTCGTGAGGCTTCGGGAAGTGGAATGATCATTGGCTGCGAGGTTTGATAGAAACTCGTAGCCTACATCCACTTCCTTATCCAGAAAAACTCCTCCTGCTGACGAGTCAACAATACTCTTCGTCTGAGGCTGCAGACAATTGAAAAATGTCTGCGTCAAGAACCATTTGTCCATGTGGTGGTTTGGACACTCTCTCTGTAAATCCCTAAACCTAGCCCACGCTTCCCGTAATGTTTCATCAGGCTCTTGGGAAAACGTGGCTAGTTTATTTCTGATTTCTGCTCTTTTAGTAGGTGGATAATACTCTCTCAGAAACGCAGCATAAATCTCACTCCATTTTGTTTCTTTCACGTCGTTCAACCATTTCTGGGCTCTATCTCTCAATGAAAACTCAAACAACATGACTTTTAGTTGATCTGGAGTGACCCCAGCATGTTTGACCGTTCGACAAAGCTGTTGAAACCGCTGCAGATGATTTGCCGGCTCTTCAGTAGGATGCCCACCAAACTGATTTTGCTGAACCATGCTGATGAGTCCAGGCTTAATCTCAAATTTTGCTGCGGCAATGGTGGGCATAGTAGGTCCAGTGGAGAGACCATCTGGGTTGGGCACCCCATATGACTTCGCACCCCATATGACTTTAGTGGAGAGACCATGCTGCTGTTGTGTTCCAGAGGTGTTCAGCTGAAAAGGCTGCTTTTCTTTCTGATGTTTCTTTCGGATCCGCCTGATTGTCCTAGTAAGATCGGGATCCGCTGGAATGGGGGAACCGTTTCTTTGAGACCTGGCATACAAAAGAAACAAAAAGAAGCAGTAAAACATACCTCAATTGGAACAATGAAGTTCCAACGAGGCACAGAAAACTAGCCGTCTCCCCGGCAACGGCGCCAAAATTTGATAGGGTTTAGTCGTATCACCTATTCAAAGATAAACCTACAGACCTCTAACTAAGGTAGTCAGTGGAAGCAGGGTCGAATCAACAGGGAGACAGTGTTTCTAAATTACTATTCAACCAATCAGCTACTCCAGATGAAATCAGATAAGAATTAACTGAACTAATGATTAAACTACAGAAGACGGAATAAATCGAGGATTTAACTATGGACTAAAAATCTAGGGTATTAGGTCGGTCCACCATGCTTATACCAATCAGATAGGGTCAAATACTATCAAAACCTAAGCCAAGAGTCGGGGATTAGAGTCTATGTTGAGCTATGGTTAAGACTCAACGCTCATAATTCAACATACGCCGCATGTTCACTAACGTAATTAGAACTACTGACATGTCCTAGGCCTCTAGTCATAAGACGGATCTGTGCAAAAAACTATTAACCACAAGCAATCAATGAAATTCTACACTGACATTAATTACTCAATAAAAACAAACCATATCAAAATCACCCTAATCAAGCCCTAGAACTTGATAGAAATCTAAATCACAATCATGGTATAAACATGGCTTTCCTATCTAACACCCTTGAAAGAGGACTACTCACTCATAATTGCATTGACAACAATAAAACTAATATGAAACCCTAACAATTGCATCATAAATAATTGAATAAATAAACTAAGCAATAGAGAATAATAAAAGAGATAAGGGTAAGAAAGAATACCAATTGACAGACAGCAGGAACCTTTATTGAAATCGGAATAGGTTCAATCACCTTTAATCTAATCTAAAGTGTTTGAATTAAACTAAGAAAAATGAGAAATAACTAGAGTCTAAACTAGAATAAAGATGAATAAAAGATGTCTCTAAAATAATGAGGAAAAGGTATTTATAATACCCCTCAAAGGCAAACTATTTGCGGAAACAAAAGTCAAAATTCGCCAGAAAATGCGCCAGACCCGATCAGGCCCGAGGCCTCCACCCAATCGAGCCCACACCCAATTCAGCATACTTTGTCTTGGGCTTAGTATAGCAGCAGCGCAGAAAGCAATAGGCGAACTGGGTCCCCACCCGATCACACACCCGATCGGGTCGTGGATCGGGTGCCCAGCAACTTCAGCTTTTTGGCGTCTTGTGGCGTAGCAGCAGCAGCACCCATAAGTGTAGAGGACCCGATCGGGTCGGGCAGTGGGTGCCCGATCGGGTCTGGGGACATGCTTCCTCGCCCGATCGGGTTGGGCAAAGCTTGCCCGATCGGGTCCGCAACATCTATACCCGATCAATATTTCTTCGCCCGATCGGGCCATTTTTGCCCGATCAGAGTACGGAAACCTCCTTTTTGACTCTTTGGCTCTCTAATCTTCACGTTTAGGGGTCTTGGGACCTCCTAAACTATCCATAAAGCTCGTGAGCCATCCTACGTGCCCCGTAACATCTCGTAAAGTCGTGGTTGCTTCCAAATGGCTCGGGAATAAGGAGAAAACTCCCTAAAACCTGCAACTCAACACTAAAACACAAAACCACAACTATATACGATAGTTACTGGACCTGCCATGCCTAACAAATGATCAAAAATACGAATTAAATCGACCCCTCACCTGCTCAGAAATCAAAAAGGCTATGTTCTCGATCAAAGGGTCAAAATCTTTGAGTTTGGATGGCATGTCAGCAGAGTTTTTTCAACTTCATTGGAACATTGTGGGTGAATCTTTTATTCAGGCGATACAGCATGCCTTTTCTACAGGTCATATTCCTAAGGAATGGAACCAAAAAATAATGATTATTATCCCCAAAAATGCTTCACCAGAATAGGTAGGTCAACTACAACAAATAAGCCTTTGTAACATCATCTTCAAATGTCTCTCGTAGTTAACAGAATGAAAAACAGCTCTACCTTCGTTAATCTCCAACTTTCAGCTAGCTTTCGTCCCAGGACGGCATATGACAGTTAATGTTTTACTTAGTCAGGAATTACTACATCTGATCAACACCACTAAAGACCCTATGAAACCAAAAGCAGCAATCAAGATTGACATGAGTAAAGCCTACGACAGAGTGGAATGACATTTTATGCTCAAAGTTCTCCGAGCCTATGGGTTTCCTCCTCTCTGGATCCAATTGATACAACAATGTCTTACTACTATTACCGTTAGAATCCTGGTTAACAGAAACCTCTCTGAAAAGTTTTCCCCGGATTGTGGTCTACGACAAGGCGATCCCTTATCCCCATACTAATTGCTATTATGTATGGACATCTTGTCACGTACTCTAAGCATCTCCGAGGACATTAAACTTTTTAAGGGGCTCAAAATTAGTAGAAATGGCCCTTCTATCTCACACCTTTTCTTTGCGGATGATGTTATGATGTTCTTTCATGCAAATGAAGATTCTTGTGGGGTCATAGCTACTATCCTTAACCAGTTTGCCAAAGCTTCAGGATAACAGCTGAACCTGAATAAATCTTATGTCAAATATAGCCCTGCTATGAATGCTGATGATCGTCAAGCATGCAATAATAAGCTTAGAATGCCTACGGTTACTACCATGGATCACCACCTGGGCTCATCCATTGATCTGATGTGGAAGAAAATAAACACTATCAATTTATGATTCACCGAGTATCGGGGAAAATGTTATCTTGGAATAATATTCCTTTCTCTCAACTAGTCAAGATTCTACTTATTAACACCGTTCTCATTCCTATGGTAACTCATATTATGAACAATATCCTTCTTCCTATCTGTGGTTAGTAAGATTGATTCACTGATGATCAAGTTTCATTGGGCCAAACAAGGAACCTCGGGTTTGCACTGGATAAATAAGGAAACAGTTCAGACACCAAAGGGAATGGGAGAGCTAGGAGTGAGGAAGCTTGATGTGGTCAACAGAACCCTTTTAATGAAACAGGACTGGCGGATGCATAATAATCCACAATTGCTTGTGTCCCAAGTAGTTGGAAAGCGTCTAAAAGCAATGGATTCACTCACAACTCCAAAAATATTAGATAGGGGCAATAAAATTGCGAGAAACTAATCTTTCCCAATTCGGGGCCTGAAAAAAGCCGGGAAAATCTTTATGTCCAGATATCCTTAGAAGATAGGCAATGGAGGTTCCCTTAAGGCCTTTCAGTACCCCTAGGTTGACGGTAAAATCCCAAAACCTAAAAACAATGATCAGCTAAGGGAAACCCGAGACTGACATGTAGCGGATTTTCTGAACAATAGCCCGTGCTGCTGGGATGGTGGAAACGTCCGCCATAATTTTGCATGGGAAGATGCACATCAAATCCTGGGTCTGGACATAACTCAGAAGAATGACAAAGACACTGTTTATTGGAAAAATACTAGATCGGGTCAATTTACTATAAAATCAGGGTATGCGTTCCTTATGAACTTAGACCGACAAAAAACCCAAAATCAAGACAAGGAAGACGAAGGAATCTTCAGAGTAGCAAAGAAAATATGGCATGCTCAGCTCCCGCCAAAGTGGAAATTGTTTTTATCGAAGTCATGGAAGAATATCCTTCCTACAAAGGATAAATTAAGTATCCGGAGAATAGTAAATGAGGAAAGTTGTCCGTTGTGTCTAGTCTATACAAAAACGGCAATGCATCTCTTCTGTCAATGCCCGATAATTTCCCAATTATGGATGGATACTCTGACACTCCAGCCGGTGAAGCTGAAAACTATGACAAACTTTGGGGAGGTAGTTCAACATACGATTGATACTATTCCCAATTCGATAGTACGTGATGAAGGCAACATTGCAACGTTTGTCATCACTCTTTGGACTATCTGGAGCACGAGAAATAATGTTGCCTTCCGTAATGCAACCATTGATTTGTCTCAAATGAGAGAGATTAGAAATAGGGCTTGGGACGAAGTACAGGTGGTTTTAAAAAAAAACAACAGTTCATTCACACCGGGAACAAGCCCAATCTGGAATGAATTTAGATTATCCCCTCGGGGTTCTACCTGGCAAATATAGGATGCTCGATGCACGGATCGCCGACTACCTTAATTGGAAAATATGGATCTTGGGATAAGACCATTAAAAACAGTTGGGATGGCATGGGTGGTGAAGCGAGCCCAACCTTACAACCTCTCTCATGGAAACCATGATACACTAGAAGGGGGAGGATCTTATGGGGCTGCGTCTTCTGCCCTTCATAAGGAGGCCCTATCTTGCCTAAATTATATTAAATGGTCTTTGAGTCAACAGGTACTGGACCTACAGATCCAAACAGATTCCTCAAAACTAGTCAAGTTGCTTCAACAATAGGCACAGATAAGACTGGATATCATATGGACAATACGGGAATTCAGAACTACAACAAAGTGTCTCAATTGGTGTAAAATCGTCAAGGTCAATCGCACGGAGGTCCAACAAGCCCATATAATTGCTAATTTCTGTAGACGTTATTTTTTTATTTTAATTATCTCCGTTAGTGTAAAACTTAGCAGGTGTCAAAAAAAAAGAGTTACCATTCACACATATATTATAGGAAAAATTATTTTAAATAAACATCTTCTAAAATTAAGTTAACCTTTGAGTTAGTCTACATTAAGTTAACCTTGTATGTATCGTAGAATAACTCAAAGGTTAACATAATTTAGAAGATGGGTCAAAGGTTGAATTATTGAAAATAATTTTTCCTATATTATAAAACGATATGTACATGACTTGATTAAAATAATCTATTGAGTCAAAATTCAAAATTTTTTGAGTGAATATGATGAATAGATGTTGATGCAAAACAAGATCAAGATCAAGAAGTTCTTTTAAGTACAAGTTCGAGTTAGTTCAAGGGAAGTTTGCATGGTCCTTGGATTACTTCGAGCATTTCCGTTTTGCATCAAGTTCAAACAACTAATTACTTGGATTAATCCTCCAAGTGGAAGAGATGAATTAGCTACAAAGGATTATTAACTATATGTTAATTATATACACCCCTAAATAGCATTAATGTATCTTAATTTAACTCTTAAACAAGCTTAGAAGTGAAGTTGATTCATCCAGTTTTTTAGTCAGCAAAACTGTCTGAAGTAATGCATAATGTTAAGGACGAAAATGGAGATATTTTTGGGATCCTTTTGTTGCCCATATTAGAATACATATATGAGGAGGTGTCTACCAAAAATCAGCCAATTAGGAGATTTCCTCCATGAGAAGGAAAGGTTGCAAGGAGGCACCGCCATCACCGCCATTATGGCGGTGCAGCAGCCTGATATTCATCAGATGTGGGCAGCCACTTTTCTTGGTCCAATGAAGATTTTCCTTAGTGCTTTGGAAAGCTTAGGATGTCTCTTGTCACGTACAACTGGCCTTGCAAGCAGTTAAAGTCGGTTAGTAGCCTGAAAAGTGCAAACAAGATAACGTGGCAGTTTTTGGACCGTTTTTAGTAACTTTTACTTTTAGCATAGCTCCTCTTATTATTTTAAGCTGAAATGGGTTAGCCCGATTCACGTGGTTCCTAATAAGGGAGGCATGACTATTGTTGAGAATGAGAAAGGGGAAACTATTTCTACTAGAACTGTCACTTGGTGGACAGTTTGCATTGATTACTAGAAATTGAATAAGTCCACCCGTAAGGATCATTTCCCCCTCTCTTTTATTGACCAAATGTTGGAAAGGCTTGCCCGTCATTCACAATTTTGTTTTCTTGATGGTTATTCTGGATTCTTTCAAATTCCGATTCATCCAGATGATCAAGAGAAAACCACCTTTACTTGTCCTTATGGGACATTCGCTTATCGAAATATGGCTTTTGGTTTGTGTAATGCCCCATCTAACTTTCGAAATTAAAGGTGTATGACGACGATCTTTTCTGACATGTTGGAGGATTCTATTGAGGTTTTCATGGATGACTTTAGTGTGTGTGGTTCTTCTTTGGACACATGTCTTGCTAATCTTGAACGTATGTTGAAAAGGTGTCAAGAGACGAACCTAGTCTTGAATTGGGAAAAGTGCCACTTCATGGTTGAAGGGGGCATTGTTCTTGGTCATAAAGTTCTAGCAAGGGCATTGAGGTAGATCCGGCAAAGGTCTCGGTTATTGAGAAACTTCTGCCACCAAATTCGGTGACGGAAGTTCGTGCTTTCCTTGGACATGTGGGTTTTTACCGGCGTTTCATCAAGGATTTTTCTAAAATAGCCAAACCATTGATGAATCTACTTCAAAAGGATGTTGATTTTAGGTTTGATGAGTCTTGTATCGAGGCCTTTCAAACCTTAAAATGAGCCCTAACTTCTGCTCCTATTGTGCAAGATCCTAATTGGAGCTTGCCTTTTCAACTAATGTGTGATGCTAGTGACTTTGCAGTGGGGGTTGTCTTTGGGCAACGCCAAGAAAGGAAGCTCCATGTGATAGCCTATGCAGGTAGGACTTTGGATGATGCTCAGCAAAACTATGCTACTACGGAAAAGGAAATGTTGGCCGTAGTGTTCGCATTTGATAAGTTCCGTTCATACTTTACTTGCAACAAGGACATTGTCTACATGGACCATTCTACGGTCCACTACTTCATGAGCAAAAAAGATGCAAAGCCTAGGCTCATTAGTTGGATTCTACTTCTCCAGGAGTTTGATTTTGAGATAAGGAGAAGAAGGGGATGGAGAACTTGGTAGATGACCATCTTTCTCGCCTCACCCTTGATGATAAAGATGATGATCTCAAGGATGCCCCTATTAATGATGATTTGAAGGAAGAACACCTCTTTGCTATCATAAACAATGAGGTCCCATAGTTCGTGGACTTTTGCGAACTATTTAGTTTGTGGGATTAAACCTCATGGTCTTACTTCTCAGCAAAGGAAGAGGTTCTTCAAGGAAGTGTGTAGATACTATTGGGACGACCATCTATTATTTAAGAAGTGTGTTGATTCTGTTTTCAGAGGTGTGTACCTAACCATGAGATTCATTCTGTGTTGAATCATTGCCATACTTTGGCATGTGGAGGGCATGGTGGAGCGGGCAAAACTGTTGCTAAGGTGCTCCAAAGTGGTTTGTTTTGGCCTCACATGCAAAAGGATGCTAGGGGATTTGTTTTGAGTTGTGATAGGTGTCAATGAAGTGGTGGAATCACCAAGAGAAACGAGATGCCGCAACAAAATATTCTAGAAGTTGAGCCCTTTGATGTGTGGGGGAGTTGACTTCATGGGACCCTTTGTTCCATCTATGGGGAACTTGTACATTCTTGTAGCGGTGGACTACGTGACTAAGTGGGTTGAAGAGACCGCTTCCCCCACTAACGATCACAAATTAGTCATGAAACTCTTGAAGAATATCATTTTCCTAGATTTAGGGTGCCTCGTGTGTTGATAAGCGATGGGGGATCGCACTTTGCTAAGAAACAATTAGAAGCTCTTTTGAAGAACTATGGGGTCAATCATAAGGTCGGACTTCCATACCACTCCCAAACTCAAGGTCAAGTTGAGGTCTCCAATCGAGAAGTGAAGAATGTGCTTGAGAGAGTGGTGAACAAGACAAGGAAGGATTGGTCTTTGAGACTAGATGATACTCTTTGGGCTCTTCGCACGGCTTTCAAGACACCTATAGGAACCACCCCTTACCGTCTTGTGTATGGGAAGGGTTGTCACTTGACCGTTGAACTTGAACATCGAGCTTGGTGGGCAATCAAGGAGCTCAACATGGATCTTACTTTGGCGGGGGGAGCTCGAAAAGAGAAGTTGGTGGAACTAGAGGAGCTACGCTTCGATGTTTATGATCACGCTTGTATAAGGAGCGAACAAAGAAATGGCACGACCAAAGGATACAACAAAGAGAGTTTCGGGTTGGGGATAAAGTCTTGTTGTTTAACTCAAGACTTAAACTTTTTCCCGGAAAGCTTAAATCAAAGTGGTCGGGGCCATTTGAAGTAGTGAAAACCACCCCCTATGGAGCATATGAAATTGTTGGCGATGAGAGTCCTTTTTTGGTAAATGGTCCACGCTTGAATCTCTACCACGACAACCACATCATTGGTTTCGTTGGTTGTTTGATACTTGGCTCTCCGGAGCACCATCATTGAGAGCTGAGCCCTCTTAGTCAAGCTAATGACCTAAAATAAGCGCTTTTTGGGAGGCAGCCCAAGCCTTTTAGCTTATTTTTCATTTCTTTTATTTTTGTTTCTTTTAGAACTAGGTAGTTTGATTTTTTTTATTATTTCATTTTAGTTTAGTTTCATTTTCCTGTATTATAAAAAAAAACAAAAAAATAGAAAAAAAAGGGGAAGTACAAAAAAACGAGAGAGTGTAGAACTGCAGGTCTACATGGCCTTGTTGATATTGACACGCCCGTGTAGCTCTGCAGTTCAAAACTTACTGCCTGCAGAATTTCAGGGCAACACGGCCGTGTCGATTTTGACACGACCGTGAACCCTTGTTTCACCCGATATTTCACACGGGCAAGGGGGGGGGGGGCTTTCCACCTCATTCTATTCTTACTTCAATTTTTGAACCCTCTCCCTCTCTCACTAAAACCCACTCTTCTCCACTCCAATCTCCCTCATTACTCACTCATTCACCACCAATTCACCACTAAAATCACTCCTTTCCTCTCAAATCTTCATCATCTACCTCTCTTCCTCCCTTTATCTTCCACAAATCAAATTTTTTCTCAAACCCTAACTTCTCCAATTAATTTGGGGAAAGTTTTTGGTGACTAGTTTCTTTAACATTGGAAGGCAATTTCCGATCCACACAACCATCTACCATTGCTAGAGGTTCATCTACGGGATTTACTCCCACGATTCGATCAGTATACACTTTCCTCTTTTAATTTATAACTATTTGTTTGAAGTTATTGAAGTTAGTTGTTGGATTTTGGTTTTTTAGTTGTTTGTACATTGATTTGGGGTGGATTGAGTAGTTTTGTTTGTTGTTTGTCGAGGAATTTCTTGTTGTAGGATTGTTGTGCCTTTGGTGAGAATAGTTGACCCTAGGTTTTGGTGGTTGTTCTTCTTGTGTTGGTGATTGGTTTTGTGTGCTATTTATGTTGTTGATCTAATGGCCTCTAGTAGTCGAAGAAACCCATCACGGCAAACAAGCACCTCAAACCTTCGTAACCAATCACCTCCACCACCTCCACCACCTATCCATCCTCCACAAATAGACACCCTTGGCATAAACTTCACTAATCCCGACCATCTACGAGCCTTCCTAAGACTTAGTCGGAGACAGATTCGCCCCACCAAATGTTATGATGAGAACGCCGCCACCACCCTTTGGGTTCAAGGAGACGTTCAACAACTATTTTATGGAGTGGGGTGGACTACATGGCTTAATTTGCATGCCCTCACCTACAAGAGCCTCACCTTAGAATTCCTCTCCATTCTTTCCGTTCGTAGAGCGGAAGGGAGTAGGAATCCTCGCACTATGACCTTCAACCTTCTAGGTCGGACCCACACCATGCTTTTGGATGGCCTAAGGGTGGGGTAATCGGGCCAAAGAGTGAATGGGCGTCTACTTACAATGACCAGTTCTTTTGCAATAATTGATCGCTCGTTCGCCCTATTTTCCTAGCTTGGCCAAGGCACCTCATATAGTGAGTCCAGGGTTTCGCATTTCCCATAGGGTGATTAGTAGCACCATCTTTGCTAGAGGGGATAGTGTGGGGGTCGTTACTGCCCGTGAGCTTTATTTTCTGCATCATATGACGTCGAGAGATACACGACTTAACCTTGGGGCTTGGCTCATGGAGCATCTAGAGGATGTGGCCCAAAAGGGGTCTGGAGACATTGTGGTGGGGGGCATGATTAACATTATTGCTATGTCTCGCGGTGTTGATGTTGTAGGTTTGCAGGCTGTTCCTGGATCCAGACTTCTCGACCTGAGTGCTTATCAAACTATGCAGTGGGTTACCCCTAGAGGGCAGAACAATGGGTACACTTGAAGGTCGATAACCAATCCTATGCCATCCTTCCCGACACCTTTAAGACCCCCATTTATGACCAAGCAAACTGGATTTTCGAACCTGATTTTGAGTTGCCACCTAGGGGCAATGCAGGTGCTGAGGCTGATATGGACGTGGATGGAGGACGAGATGGAGAAGGAGATGGAGGAGATGTGCACAGGCCCCCCACGCGGCATTTGGTTCGGTGGAGTAGCAGCTGGCTGCCCTCCAACAAGGAATGGGAGGCTTACGAATGGACGTTCAGTCCCTCAGGTCTGATGTTCGTTCCCTACAGGATTCTCACTCAGCTAGTCAGCAGTATTACCAATCTATGCAGGAGAGTTTCTCCGCGATGACCTCGGAGTTCCGAGGGCTTCATTCTGATTTGCAGGATCGAGGTAGGCATAGTGGCTGGTATCCTGGTAGCTCTAGCTCCCACCCCCTCCCGACTAGTGAGTCGGGATGCTTTCCCTCCTTTGCTATTGTTATCATTAGACTTTTCACAGTCAGGATTTTGTGTAATCTAGCTTGGGGGATGATGTATTGCTTTCTTAGTTGAATTGTTAGCTTTATGATTAGATATTGCATTTCATTTAGTTTGCATATATGGTATTATTGTTCACACTTTCTGAGAACCTTGTTTGATATCTTCATTACAACTCTTTAGCATTACTTTGCAGTCGATTCATGATTCTTTATAGAATAATTGTGATACGATTGATTAGTTGTGGTAAGACTGTTTGATCAACCTCTGGCTGGCTTTAACCCTACTGTGCAGATAAATTGGCCTTGGTGAGCTTTTGTGACTAATAACTGATGTATCCATGTCAGTTCTGTTCTTTCATGTGTGTTAGGTTCCTCAGTTGTAGTATTGATCTTGATTTTGACCTTGTACTCATTGAATTTTTGATGGTATGGACATCTTGATATGATTGAGGCGTTTATTTCTTGATCTTAGCTCCAGAATTATTCTTATTTTCATATTTTCCCTCTCTAGCCCCGTTGAGCCTTTATGACTATTGTTTCATTCTTTACACATATTACAAGTCCTTGGCCTGATTGAAATCTTGTCCCAAGCCTAGCTTGGGGGAGCGAGTGGTTTTGGGTCATATTGTATTACATGGATGTATTTGATGGGAGGTTTAGTTGAAGGAAAATGACATTAGTGAGCTTTGTGATTGAATTTCGAATATAGTTCAAAGAAAAATGAGAAAATTCAAAAAGAAAAATAAAAGAAAAAGTGAACTTAATCGAAAGAAAAGAAACAAAAAGGGTTCTATTTGAGTTATTATGAGCAAAAAGTGGTGATGTGATGTTTTGAGAATGTTGTTACTGAGTGGATATGTGAAGACCATATTTGGTCGTGTTTTCAATGAATATGCTCCTCCTTGTTGGCTTTTCCACCACATTCCCAAAACATTATCCATTCCCCTAACCTAAGCCACATTACAACCCTTGAAAGTCCTGTATTATGTGTTATATTGTTGGATTGAAGATGACTCAAAAGGTCAAAGTTAAAGAGTATGCTACTTTGAGTCGATTTAAACTAGGTTGAGAGTCATTGATTAAACCATAAACACATGAGAGTTTGAGTGCACTTATCTAAAGTGAGGTTTGTCAGGTTCAGTTAAGTCCAGCTTGGGAGAGGTAGATGGTGGTATGATTGGTGAGTTGATTGCGTTACATGACGTGCTATGCGGCTTTGTCGGTACTCATTGGATGCTTGGTATATGTAATGTCAATATCTCTCGTGTTTTTGATTGTGTACTTGACCCTGTTGTAGTCCCATAATGTAGGTCAACTTTCGTTTCCCATGTCTATTGTTTGTTTGCTTGAGGACAAAGAATTGGACTAGATTGGGGGAGTTTGATAAGCACTTTATTGTGCTTAATCATGCATCATTTTTAATGTCCTTGCAGGTAGAATAGAGCATTTTAGGCTAGCATTGCATGGATTTTGTCATCTTTGGCTCATATTTTCGCTTCACTACCCGTTTAGTTATTTTTGGATGAATTCCAGGCTAACTAGCAGGTTTTAAAAGTGTTTTGGTCATTGGAGGACTTTTGGTGGAGGCCTAGCCTTGGCAGCACATGGTCGTAGGCCTACATGGTCATGTAGCCTTTTGTTGATGGGAGCAGTGAACGTTCAAGCTGCTGACTGATTTGGCATTCTGAGGAGGACACGATCGTGTAGATTTTGACACAGCCGTGTCGCTTATTTTTTCCACGAGCAATTTCCAACCTGCAATCTGCTGATTTGAGGAGAGGAGGTCAACACTGCCGTGTAGATATTGACACGGTCGTGTTGGCTATTTTGTACGAAAGCAGTACGTTCTGTGAAATGCTGAAGAAATTTGAAGACCAGGTCTACACGGGCGTGTAGATATTGACACGGCCGTGTTGACCATCTTACACGGAGGCATTATGTTTTGGGAATTCAGAAGAAATCTGAAGAACAGGTCTACACGGCCATGTCGTTTTGGACACGACCCTGTCGACCTGATTTCGGGCTTTGCCCCGTTTATCCGTCTTCGCTTAATGGATAGTATAAATAGATTTTGGCGTTTTCGTTTTGTATTATCTCCATACTTAGACTCTAATTACATAGTTAAACACTCTAAACTTTCTCAAACTCTTAGTCTCTCTTATTGGCACTATTTATTGAAGATTCAATCGTTTATTCAATCCAAGTAATTTTCTTTAAATCTCTCTTCTTAATTTTCATTGCTTTGTTAATCATGTTTGATTTTATTAATCTCTTTTGCTTTGAATCCATGATTAGTGAGTAGTTCCTTATCTAGGGTTTGGGTGAAAGCATGGATTAGGGCTAATTAAGATGTTCATGTAATTACTTTATTCATGTATACTATGCATTGATCTTGGTGTTTTGACACCTTAGGGTAGACCTTTCAAGTTTTTGCTAGGCTTGGATTTCAATTACTCTTAATTGATTGTTGTGGTCTTGTCATTCCCATGAATCAACTTAATTTCTAGACCAAGAGATTGGGTAGAAATTAAAAGAATCCTATTTAGGGGTTTTCTAAGCAAATTGAATCTTTTAATCAATTGGCTAAAGACCATTCGAGAGAGGATTTAGTTGATTGATTAATTGATTACTCTTGAGGACCATTCGAGAGAGAACTCAGGTACTTTAGAGGGAAACTTAACCTTGCATGTTATTCTTTGTAGTTTCATAGTTGCATTAGTGTCGTGTCTTGCCCGAGTTCATGCAAGTAGTCCAAGCTCTAGTGTTTTCCGTATTATATTCATATCTTTACTTGTTTATTAGTTGTCATTATTTAGTTAGTTGTTAGTTGATAATTATTCAATCCTTTACACTCCCAAACACCCTTCATTTAGGTAGTTTTAGACTTAATAGACCTTAGTCAATCCCTATTTCCTTGTGGTTCGACCCTTGACTTGTCATTACTACGTTCATAGTAGTTGCTCGTTAGGATTATAAGTATTGTTTATTAAGCGGTTCTTAGTGCCTTAACAACACACTAAAAATCTCTTATCAATTATTATTATAATTATAAAAATCGGACAAAAATCATACAACCTACAAGAAATTAGTGGGCAACCAAGATACAATATGGGCACCCACTCCTCTAGCTAGGAAAATCCTACCTTAGTGAAATTATGGGCAACAACATGTGCCCCTATGTCATGAGTCTTCGAGAAGTTCTGAACCCGCTTCTGCAACGCAACAGCCTCCTTATCCAATTCCCTAAGAGAAGAAAAGGAAAAGGGAAGAAACTCATACCCAATAGCTCGACAACGAGCTTCATACTTGACCTGCTTTCGATGAGCCGCATCAGCAACAACATGTCTAGGAACAATGTAAGTTAACCCAGACTGGGTCAAGGGAGAAGACCCTGTCAAGTCGGCACACACATCACAACCACGACACCAAGAATAAGCACATATGGAGGACTGAGGGCCTCGTCATTCCCCCCCAGACAACCCGATGTCCACCTCCTTTCTTGCCGAAATCCTAGACCGATAGCAAATATAAACAAGGGTATCCCGAACGACATTATGCCGATGTTTAATACCCATAATACGAGCACACGACACCGCATGATCACCGAAAATATCCCCAACAAAAATACTAGAGCAAGTAGAGCACGACATCGAAGTAGAGAACCAAGGAACGCCCAACCGATAACACAACACACTTCGATAGGTCTTAGGGTTTATCGTCTGACCCAACCCCGAAATAGGAACTGCCCGAATCCAGACTGGGTGTAGTCCCCTGCTGTGACTTCCCCAAAGCTAACTGCCGAGAAGATATAGAAAAAGTAGATTCTGCATTTGTAGTAACCTTTATGAAGTATATATATGCCAATTTCTTCGTAAGTTTAGGGGCAGCGACTTCACTAGGACTACTTAAAATGCCAGACTCCACAGTTCTATTGAAAAGACTCAACGCATATTCAAAGGCACAACTGGAACCAATAACACCTGCATGACACAGAAGCTTAGTCTGTAAACTAGCAGACTGCAAACGAGACACGAGATAAGCATAATGGCGAACGTCACTCACAGAATAAACACCAAGTCCTCCAAAGGCAAAAGGTAAGGTAGCAGACGCCACTGCCAATCGCCAAAACCAGGCCCCAAAGAAGTAACAATACGCTCTAAAGAAGACCAAAGAGCCCATCAAAAGAACGATAAGCCGCATCAAAGACACAAAGAGGACAAGTACGCAAAGGAAAATAGAATTTTGAAATGCCCTTAGACGGCCTAAGAAGCAACAACTCACACTGCGGATCATCAAGTTTAGCAACCTTATCCATAACCGCAATGGTCTTGGATACTCTCTGCATCACAAGCTCCCCGCTGAAAACAGAGTCGGAACTGGCGGGGCCACTAAGCAATTAACACCACGCAAAGCCCGTGAAATGTCAGGGGGAAGACATCAACAAGCCTACTACGAGCGAGGGTCTTCGATAGGCCAATAAACATCAGTTTTTTCCACGTTGTGATGTGGCCCGAAACTAGGCCCATCCTCCATAATCAACTCCAAAAGCTGCCCCACCACCAAGGTATCGCCAATAAGGGTGCTATCATCCAAATACCACGCCTGAAGACAGACATCAAAAGATTCTCTAATTTTGCACACCAAGGGATGTAAAACCAAAGCAAAAAGCAAAGGACCAAGGGGATCACGTGTTGCACCCCGAGACGACTATAAGGTGTGCTCTCCATAATACAACCTAGATGGATTAGAGTAACAGAATTCAATCCAACGTAAAATGCCCGAACACCGAAGACGAACTTCACGTAACATATCTCACGATAAACTAAACTGAAAGCATTTGGAAAATCCACCAACAACATAGAAAGACCGATATAATCGTTATTAGTGTTAGTATTATAATAATAATTATTATTAGTAGTATCAAGTACTATTATTTTTGTTATTATTATCATCATCATTATTATTAAATTATTAAGTATTATTAATATCATTATTATTAATATATTGTATTATCATTCTAAATGACTCTTCATCATCAGTTACATGATAATGATGCTTATTATTTTCTTATTCTTTAATTTCACTTTTAGAATTTTCAAATAACAAAACATATCTTTCATGAATCTACAATCATAATTTATTGCTAATCTAATATATAAAACAAGATGTTACTACAACTTTATGGATTTTTTTCAATCTATATTGTTATACTTTAATTATTTTATAATTTTTGCTTAAAAAGTTAGGAAGTTAGAAGTCAAAGTTTTAAATCGACAAATAGTACCAAAGATAAAACCTACACATCAATATAAACCGAGAAAAAAAATCACATATATTCACACGTTAATAACGCCACATATTTGGAAGTCATATCTAGTATTCAGAGCTTTCCTCGATTTGGTAAATCTATCGCGTCCCCATCGAAACAGTGCTTTGGCCAGTCAACTACCAGCGACCAAAATAACGATGAGCAACCAAACAGGAGATGGTCCAAAAGTTGTCTCTTTTTAGTAAAAAGGTTGTCAAAACGATGAGTACTGCAATTATGAATCTCATTGAGAGTTCAGTACAAAAATTTTCTACCACATGTAAATTACCACAATTCTCAGTGTTTTCCAACATCAAATTTGATGTGGGGCATGTGGTTTAAATCGAGATCCAAGAGGTTTTTTGGTAAAGATTTCTAGAATGGAATCTTTGATTATATTTCGACGAAGCTAAAATTGTTGTATTCCACTAATTAGTAACTCAATAATCTATTCGAGGGAGACATATTATTTTATCTCGCCTTTTATTAAGAAAACATAAGAAAAGCACTTTGAATTGTTGATTAATCGCCAGAGATGGCCTAGAACCAATAGTTCACTATCGAAAGAATCTTTCAGTTCCAATACTCTAGACGATAATTCGAAAGGGATTTGGATTTGGATTTGGATTTGGTTAGGCAATGAGTAGTTTGTAAATAAGGAACTTTTTAGTCGGGAAATAATGCTTTTGGGAGTAAAAGTTTAACCTAATCCAATTTTGAATTTTCCTAATTCAAAGAAAAAGAACTTCGCAATCATTATTAAAAATTTCCTATTACTAAGTTACATATGAAAATGATTTTCCTATCACTATAATTATTTGAGATAATTTTGGAAAGCATTACATATATTTTCCGATTTACTAGCTTGCAATTGAAGCTGATTTTTTCCAATTGCAACCTATATAATGCATATTTTCTGATCTGGTACTTACAAATTGACCATTAAAAGCAGGTCATACCTAATTAAACTTATTTTTTGACATTTATTTCATTATTACATTAATTTTTTTATTTTTTAACAAATTTATATATTCTATTTTGCGATTGGCCAATTGATTTTAAATTTTAAAATACCAAAAAGAAACCATATGTGAGATTATCGTGTTATTTTTTATATGATTTTGACATTATCTTTTCTAGAAAGGAAATATTATCTTTTTTCTATTGATTGATTTATGTTTATAAATAAAATTGCATCAATAGATATGTCTAATCATCGTATAACAACTTTTATATTGTAAATAAAACAATCCCCATTTGATTATAATTGCAACCTTGACATTTTTTACACTATTGACAAAGCCTCCTTTGACCTTTTATTGTGATTTACGCATAACGACAAAAACAGTCACGTGGGATCTTGCTAAATTCATCGCAACATATACTAAATTAATATCCACTTTTTAAAAAAAATTCTTAAACACATTAAAGGTACAAATGTTTATAGTTGTGCATTGGAAGGCGTTAAAGTTCCCAATATTGCAATTAAATGGAAAGAGGGAGTATCAATTTTATTAAGAAAATTTGTGAAAAACCGCTAGAAACTTTACACTTTTTGTAAACAAAACCACCATTTTTTAAAATTTAACTACTACTCCTTCCGTCCCAAAAAGCTATATACACTTTTCTCTTTCATCTGTCCTAGAAAGCTCGACACACTTTTATTTTTGGACGTGACTCACTACTACTTATTCTTTTGACTTTTCAATGACCCACAACTTTCTCACATACAAATAAAATACCTCACTAACTCATCTCACATCTACCTTTTCTTAATAAAGTACAATTGATAAACAAACAACAACTTATCATAAAAAATTACGTGCTTGATCAAGTGTACAAAGCTTTTTGGGACGGAGGGAGTATAACTTTGCAAAATTTTGTGAAGCACCATTGTAATTTTGCAAATTGTTGTGGAACACCACTTTTTAACTGAAAACGTTAAGTTTTTTGTTTTTTGGGTCCACTTACTCATCTTCCCTCTTTTTTTACTCTTCTCTACAGTCAAACACCATCTCCTTTCTTCCTCCCCAGCACCTTGAACATCCAAGTCAACTTCAACTCCACACAAAATTGGGCTTATGGTACCAAATTTGGGTTTTTTTACAGGGTTAGGTTTTTCGAATTGAGTTGTGAAGTTTAAGGTTTTTGATGGTGGGTTGTGGTGGTTAGTGGAGAAATTCCGAAGGGAAGTGGTGGTTGGTGGCGAATTTCGAATGGTGGTGGTGGTGGATTGTAATCCCCCGTAATTTTATGTATTTTATAAATATATTTAAAGTATATTTATAATAATTTTTCATGTTTATTTAATTAAATTATTTAAGTGTCGACTATTTTGCAAGTCAAACGATTATTTAAGCGTTTTGAACAATTGTTAACATTTTATTGGGTTGAACTTTTAAGTATTAGTATATATTTTAATTGGGTTTTGGGCCATGTTTTCAATGAATTTAATATTGGGTTGAGGAGCCCAAAACATTTACTTAGGTTTGGATGATCACCTAAGCCCAAGTAAGCCAAAACCTCATTGCCTCAGGTTTCTAGGAAAACCTATAAATACCCATCAAAACCCCAAATTTGCACACTCTTATTTTCTCTCTCTTTTTCTCTCCTCACACCGGCGCGCCTCCTTTCCCCTTCGCTCCCTCGTTTTGCATGCGAGCCCCCACAACACTCTCCACTCCCTCTTCTCCCCCTTGCGTGCTGCAGTGCAGCAGCAGTCGCACCCTCACTCCCTCTCTCCTTGGCGCACAGCAGCCATCGCAGCAGCCAGTCACGCGTTACTGCCACGCGCCACCACCGCAAGCCATGCGCCTCCCCCGCGCGTGTTCCTCTTTGTTTTTCTGGTTTTTTTATAGTTTTCTTCCGGTTATTTCTTATTCCTTTTTTCTATATTTATATTTAATTATAGTTTTAATGATAAAGTTGCGATTTTATAAAATTCTATATGTTTTGTAAATAAAGTTTGAAACTTTATTGTTTAAGTAATTGAAAATCTGATTTTTGTTGGTTATAAAGTAAAGCTTTTTAAGGTTTTAAAGCCTAGATTGCTAGTATTATATTAATGCTTATTAACGGTTGAAACTTTAGTGTTTTTTCAGGTATTTTAAAACGAGTTTTGAAACGTTTTAAA
This sequence comes from Patellifolia procumbens, assembly GCA_947645195.1. NCBI lineage: Eukaryota > Viridiplantae > Streptophyta > Magnoliopsida > Caryophyllales > Amaranthaceae > Patellifolia > Patellifolia procumbens. The sequence goes on from CANSGD010000804.1 coordinate 271,691, forward strand.
ATACTTTATATTGTTGTCAATTAATTAGAATATTAATTTAATGTTATTTTATTATTTGGTAGGCGGAGAATTTGCCCTAAGGGACTGCTAGTGCTTTTAAAGTGAATCTCATTTTGTCTACAGAAGGTACATACATGTCCTTATGTGTTAGACTAGTATCATGTTCTAAGGTTACGATTTTGTATAGTATCATGTATAGGGAACCCTTTTTATGGTTCATACGTGGCTATTGAATTGGAATTACGTATTGTTGAGCATGCTAATTGCCTATGATGCTTATTACATGACTGCATGGATGTTTGATTCAAGCATGTTTGGGAAGGAAAGTTTATTTATTAATTCACATGAAGGGTTAATAATATTTATTATTGGATTTTGGATTTTGGTATTGTTTCCATTGTTATTATTTTAATACTTCTCAAAGGTCAAGTACTTTGTGAGTAAGTTGGATTGGAATTATTATTGTTATTATTTTACTACCTTGCAAAGACCGAGGGATTTGTAGGGTATGTATATTTATTGTCTTTGGACAATTCTATTGTCGATTTAAGTTAACAAATGAATTGAGGATTAATTTCTTGATCAATTGGAATCGTTTGATCACATTATTTAATCCTAAGATACAAGTGGAATTTTGTTGTATCCATGTTATTTGTTGGTTGTCTTGTTAGAGTCCAACTTCGAATAACATATTAATACTTAAAGTGGAAAGTGAATAACAATAACTTTAGACTTGTGCACGTCTGAAGTTTTGGACTAGTATGAGTTGGGGTATATGGTGGTAGCCCATGGCTTTTCTTGGGGCTGGCTTGATCACTGTGCCCTATTTTATTTTAAAAGGTTCCTCGATATCGTAGCTAAGGGGGTTACGGAGTCGCGTTCTTAATTCGTCTTCTAAATCGAAGACTAGGTTTGGTTGGACAACTCGATCCATTGACTATTCAATTTACTAAATGAATTATCATGTTGTATGTTTTGTGAAGTCGAGTCTTGTTTTGTGAGTTGAAGTTTTAGAGTATTACTATTTATCATGTTTTATTGCTTAGTAGTATCATGCTAGGTTTTCGTGTTTTGTATTGCTATGTATGTACTCAGCTTTACTGATTACGTGCTTTTCTGTGTTTCGATCATGGTTGTGCCTATTGATCCTCTGATGACCCTTAATTGACGAGCAGTATTCAATTGAGTATTTGCCCACAGGTTTGAAGATATGATGCATCATCAATACCCATTTGGGAATTGAGAGATTTTGATGAGAGATCGCTTTCTTACTTACGTTGCGTCGTTTATTTATATTACACTTTCGTTAAGTTAGGGCTCGTTTGGTATCACTGTAGTTTTCTGTTTTTTGATTTTTTTATTTTCAAAGTCATATGATATATGTCCTATAATGAACTAAAAATTAGTCAAATTAATTGGGAACATGATGCTTTTTAAAACTGACAACTAAAAAGGGAAAATCACTTATACTGGTTTCGTATTTTTGGTTTTTAGTTTTCAAAAAATCTGAAAACTAAAAAAACAAAAACGATAACGAATAGGCCCTTACTTTATGGATTATTTATTTTAAGTTCATTAGTTGGTTTTAAAGTACTTTTGATGTTTGGATAATATTTTGACAGTTATTATGGTTTAAGTATTTATCAAAGTTTCATTTAAGGTTTTCCGCTGCAAAACTCTAAGTAAGCCGATATGTTATCACATGGGCGATAATGCTTTAATGATTCTCTATCTTAGTTGGAAAAATAAATGTTTTATAAAGAGATTATTGTCGAGGTGTTACAAAGTGGTATCTTGGAGCTTAGGTATTTATTGGCCTTTCATGCCAAAACTATTTTTTAGGCGCCTAGTTATTTTCAAAGTTATTTTTATGAAAACAAGCTCCTACTTATTGATTTTTTTAAATTTATTTTGAGGAGATTGAGGTTTATTTTTACAAAAGGTTTGACTTATATATTTGTTCGAAATTTTATTTTCGAATTGTGTTCCTATATTTTCGATTTATAATTTTTTGGAAAATAAGGAAAAGAAAATTAGATTTTCTTTGTTATTTTCGAAAATTAATTTATTTTGTTCCTTTTTATTATTTTCGGTATTTTGGGAAATTTGGTCCGAAAATTCTTTTTTGTTTGGTTCGATTATTTTATTATTTAGTTTCGGTATTGATGAGGAGTTTTTGAAAATTTTTGAAATTTCCAAATTAATTTTGTCTAGCTTATTTATTTTATTTAAGTGAGACGGGTGAATCAGGATGAGCATATAGGATAGAAATATTATATGTCCGCACTTAATTGTTGTGTTTAGTTTATTTCCTATCTGTTAATTTGTTCAGCTGCTTTATGTCTCGAGTCTTGTATGTTCAGTTGTTTTAGTTTGTTCAGATGTTTTTAGTCCGTATACATGTTTAGTCATTTTAGTCTGAATGTCTGGTCTATGTATGTTTGTCTGAATTTCTGAATCAAGCTTACGTGTTTAATTACATGTTCTCTATGATTAGTTGCCTATTTATTTATTTTGTGGCTTTTTAATTTATTCGTCTATTTGTTTATCGTTGGGAATGTACGCTAATAGAGAGAATTGTTCATTGTAGATGTCTTGCTCAATGGTGAATGGACTATTAGGCATGTCTGAGAGTGAAGTTGACCGAATGGCAATTTTCTCATGTCAAACCTCATTAGGTACCCAAAATGATAATTTTCCTAAATATTTTCAAGCGTGGCATAGGTGCAATTATTTGATTGTTAGATGGCTTGTTCATTCTATGATTGGAGATATTGCTGATGATTTTTCTTACATTGAGAATGCAGCTGAATTGTGGAAGGAATTGACTAAAAGATATAGTCAATCTAATGGTCCCCTTGTTTATCAATTAAGAAAGAATGATGCACTTTGGCAGGAAAATATGACTATTATGACTTATTATAATAAGCACAAGAGGTTGTGGGATGGGATGCAAAGTATTAGGGCATTACCTACTTGTTCTTGTGGAGTTTTGCTTCAATGTTCTTGCAAGTATCTTAAAAGACTGGCAGAATTTGAAGATGAAGATAAATTGATGAAGTTCTTACTAGGACTTATTAGTGGCTTTGATAACACCATTTCTAATGTGTTGTCAATGGATCCCCCGCCTTCTCTAAATAGATCCTATTATTTAGCCACATAAACTGAGAAACAATAAGAGATTTGTGGTAAACATGAGATTATGAGTGAAACTTGTGCACTGGTTGTTCAACGTTTCTGGAAAGAAGGATTGGAAGAAGGAGAAATTGGACAGATATGTGATTATTGTAAAGGCAAGGGTCACACAATTGATCAATGTTTTAAACTAATTGGTTTTCTTGACTGCTATACTACTTTAAAGAACAACAAAGGCACTCATGTTAAGGCTGGTTCCAGAAATTTTGCGCTCATATTCGAAGTGTTTCCCCGATTAACTCGACTACTGATCATCCTCTTACTGCTGACACTAGTCCTATGCCTTCCATGGATCCGATTATGTTTAATTGGTTTCCCTGACTAGTATACTACTTTAAAGAACAACAAATTCTCTCATGTTAAGGCTGGTTCCGGAAAGTTTGCGCTCATATTCGAAGTGTTTCCCCGGTTAACTCGACTACTGATCATCCTCATACTGCTGACACTAGTGTTATGCCTTTCATGGATCCGATTATGTTTAATACTATCTATTAGGAGGTTCTCAAGGCAATGCAAGGGAAGCAAATTACGCCTAAAGATTCTTCTTCTTCTCAGGCATCTTCCTATACTAGTTGTGCAAGTATTTTTTTTCCTCTCATAGTTGTTCCAAGGGTTTCCAATGTGCATAATGACCTCTGGATGATAGACATCATAGCTACAAATTATATGACTTTTCTTTCTCATTGGCTTAAAGATAAGAGAAAACTTTCTCAGTCTATTACACTTAGTTTACCTGATGGTGCAGTGAAGCTAATTCATGAAGTTGGTGACATTCACTTATCTCTTAATCTTATTTTACAAGACGCCCTGTTGATGGAGGATTTCCATTATAATTTGCTATCTGTTTGCACATTGGTTGATCGCAACTCTTTAAAGGTTGTTTTTACTTAAACCAGATATACTTTTCAAGGCCCTATCTCTAAACCAGTTATTGCTCTTGGATAGAAGATAGGCAGTCTTTTTAGTCTGACTTTTGGTGATCTTCTATATTTTGTTCCTCCTTACAATTCTGGTGGTAATTCTGTTGCTTGTATATTATCTTCTCTTTCCAATGCTGCTATAAGTAATCAGAATAATGTTCATGCTCTTGTTGCTATCAAGACTCCTAACTTGCATACAATTCATGCTAGGCTCGGTCATGTTTCCTTATCTATAATGAAACATATCCCTGGATTTCCCCAAAATTCAGTTTTTGTACTAGTTTGTCTGAATTTCCGTGTGAGATATGCACTTTGGCCAAGCAACGTAGGCTACCTGTTGATAAGACCTTTAGTAGATGATGCGTATTCAATTCGATCATGTTTTGGGTTCGTTTACTCGGTTTAGTTTAAACTGAATTTAGTGCTTTTATTAGCTTAATCTTACTTATATTAGGTTAATTAAGATAATTAGCCACATTTCCAATAGTTACATTAAGTATAGGCTAGTTTGGGAGAGAAGACATTCACGTTCATCCGGATATTCCAGCGCACTGAAATCGTTTTTGTGATTGTGAGCAATCTACATGGAATTTTTTATTGATTCTTTTTTTGTTGGATTGCTAACATCTTGAAGTTGTACCCTACAAAGTTTCGTAAGATTTCATGAATAAACAAAGTCAGGGCAACCTTAAACTTTTTGGAACAATTTTCCTGGTCTTGGAGTGATGATTTTAGATTGCTTAAAAGGGAAGCTTTTGAACATGATAAGCCAAGATACTTGAGCTCCCAGTCTCCATATTTAGCTGCTTGAGGTGTGTGCTTAGTTTGGTCCAATAATAAGCTATTTTACCTAGGAAGGAAAGCTCTTGATTGGACCAACTTCTGGCTCGTGCTGAAAAACGTGTTTCAGTACTCATTTTGTTTGGTTTTGGGTTTTAGAAATCTTTTTGCAGTGAAATTTTGTGAGTTGCTACTCCTGGATGTTAAGGAAACCCTCCAATTGGTTTCATAGAAAAACAAGCCGCCAATTAAAATTGAGAGCTATTTTCGTAGAGGTGTGCAGCCAGACTAATGCTGATTGTATTTTGCTAGTTTTTTTTATATGTTTCTATCTTAATTTGTAACCTATAAATATAACTTGTACTCCATTGATGAGAACATGTTGAATGAATGAAATTTGAAGCTTTTAAGCTTATTTAAACTTTGGAAGTATTTTATCCAAGTTTTCTTGTGTTTAAGGAGTGAACTTAAACATAAAAACCTTAATCTAAGTGAGTGAAACTTTGCTTAATAGATTTTAGATTAATTAGTGAATGAAGCTAATCAAATCTATTCTCATATCCTTCCTAAATCATTAGTTTTAGGTAAATGAAGCCTTAAACTTGATTTGGAACCCTTTAGGCAATCTTAAGTGAGTGAAGCTTAGGAGAACCTAAGAAGAATCTTTAACCGGATTCGCATCAGTAGAGCTACTATCCTTTCGCTTTAGTTCATATGGATTTATGGGGTAAATATAAAAGACTCGTGATATTTCTGGTGCATCGTACTTCTACAATTGTTGATGATTATAGTAGATGTACTTGGACTTTTCTCCTTCATAATAAAATGCAAGTCTTACATACTATTTCTCATTTCATTGCTTATGTTCGCACTCAATTCCAATCTTCTGTCTAATGTATTAGATCTGATAACGGTACTGAAATTATTAAGGAACTATGATTGTCTATGTTATCAACACATGGCATTGTTCAGTGAAGAAATGTTGTTAGAGTCCTCAACAAAATGTGAGAGTTGAAAGGAAACATAGGCACCTTTTACGGGTTGGGAGCGCTTTAAGACTCCTAGTTGGTCTTCCTAAACAATTTTGGGGATCTTGTATTCTCACTGCTACTCATTTCATCAACATGCTTCCCACTCCCTTGTTGACTTGGAAAATGCCTTTTGAGCTCCTTTTTCATAAACAACTTTAGCTCCATTAAATTTAATCCTCGATGAACAAGATCTATTTTCCTTAGTTACCCTTTTGGGAAAAAAAGATATAGAGTTATGATTTGGAAAGGTGCACCACTTCTGTTTCTCGAGATGTTATTTTTTTTAGCAACAATTCCCTTATAAACTTCCTAGTTCTCCTTCTGTTCTACATCTCATATACACTTATCTACTGATGATACTCCGCTTGTCATTCTTGAAATACTCCTCTACCTAATGGTCTAAAACTGTCAACAGAAGATGGTGATTTGTAGGAACAACCTGATGTTTCCAGAGAATTATGGGCTGATTACTTTATTTTGGCATCACTAGACCTGATTTATCTTATGTCGTTCAACACTTAAGTCAATTCACGACCAGTCCTAGAGTTCCTCATTTCAAGGATGCATTACATGTCATGAAGTACCTTAAAGGCACTACAAATATTGGACTTTACTATTCTGCTGATTCCTCTTGCAAACTTCAAGGCTTTAGTGATGCAGATTGGAGCACATGTTCGTTTAGTAGTAGATCACTTAGTGAATTTTCTATTTTCTTGGTGATCATTTGGTCTCTTGGAATACCTAAAAAGCAAGGTACTATTAGTAAGTCTTTAGCAGAGTCGGAGTATAGAAGTATACCAACCACAGCTAGTGAATTGGTTTGGATCTCGGGTCATTTGGAAGATCTCCAAGTTCCTGTTACTTTTGCCTGTTACTCTTTTCTATGACAAGAAAGCTGCCCAACATATCGCTCAAAACCCCATATTCCATGTGAGGACCAAGCATCTTATGGGTCGTTTGGTATAGAAAGTGGAAAGGGAATGGAATGGTTTTAGTTAAGAAAGGGAAACGGTAAGGATAAGGATTATTGTTATTATTTGTTTGGTATAAATGAAAATGAACACGAAAATGCTCTTATATATGTACATATAGAGAAGTTATCTTTGCCCACTTCCTCCCCTAGCCCCCCCTAAATACTTCCACCCACTTTTTCTTGTTGTCGTTTCCTACACAACACAAATACAAAAAAGACGATAATGGGTAAAATTGTGAGATGGGACCACCTTACCACCAGACATTGTTAATAAAGTCAGGCAACGTCATCTGAACATGTTCTTTTTGTGTTTCCAGCGAAGCGTCATTTGTTACCAGTGCTTGAGGCAAGATAACAATTTGGCGGTATCTGTTTCAGCTTCGAAACGGATTCAGTTTCTTATTCCTCGTAACAAACACACAATAACGGTAATTGATACTTGATTCCGTTTTCAAACACTATTTCGCCTTAACCAAACAAGGGCTTAAAAGAGTTTGTCATTATGTCCGAGAACAAGTACAATCTGGTTTTCTTCAAACAGCTCATGTCTCCTCTTCCAACAATTTAGCTGATTTATTGACAAAAGCACTTCCTTTTGATCCGCATCATACTCTTTCCTCCAAGCTTGGTCTTGTTTCCTAACTCCTGCTTGAAAGGGGGTATAAGAGTAACTGATGACCATGGCACTTTCCATTTACTTTCCATTTTGCTATCCTCCCATATATATATATAGACATAGTTTGGTAATGTAGTATACTTGGTAGATTAACAAAAAAAAACATATTTCTTCTTCTCTCTCTTTAATATCTTCTCTTAAGATAGACTAATGATCTTCTACAAAGTTTATAGTGGTTTTTCATAATTTTCAATTTTATTATCCATCAGTATGTATACTTGATTGTAGGAAAAATATTATAAAATTTAAATTTTATTATCTTAATTTTTTTTCACATTTAAGACAATCTTTATGTATGAAAGTATGAATATTAATACACTAAATATACTAACAAAATTATCGTGCTTTTGTAGGGGTCTAAAAACCTAGTATATACTGTAAAATTAATATTAAAGAGATATGAAAAGAAAAAAGAAAAAGAAAATACTACAATATAGACCACCTAATTAGCAAAGATTGTCTTACATTTTACTCACTCTTACCAAGGCCAAGAGAGGGGGAAACACAATCTAAACTAATTGTATTATGTTATCACTGTACATCCAAAATGATAGTCTTGCAGTCTTGCCAATAGTAGGGGAGGGCGTACCAAGCAAGACTTGGTCTAGTGGAAAGGAGATGCATTTAACCTAGAGGTTGGGGGTTCAATCCCAACTAGGGGTACTTTGAGAGTAGAATTTCCCTTATCATTCTCTCCTCTCTCAAAGTGTATGGCCCAATTAGAACTTGAGCGGGATCGAGCCCTTCTTTTACAAAAAAAATAGTAGGGAAGGGCGTTTGAACAGGATTGCTAGAAGTAGACCCTCCACTAGTAAAGGGATGGCAATGGTGGGGTTTGGGTCTGGTCCACCCAAACTCGTTATATTTTTTGTCGGGTCTAGAATCTTTAGACGCAAATCTAGACCCGCCAGGGGTTTACGGGTCTTTACAGGGTTTAAGTGGGTCTGTCTTTTTTGGTGAAAGGTAAGCAAATATATTAATCACCAAAGAAAGGCCAAAAGATAGTCTTACAAAGTAGGCCTAGACCAACAATAGGCACAAAACCAAAGCAAAGCAAAAGCAGAATGCTAAACAAACACATCCAACAAAAATCAACAAACCAAACCTGGAACTAAATACATAGGTTCAAGAACCAATTTTGATCACTGGCAGTCCACTTAGCATCAGGCAAACTTCTACCTTTTATCCTCATCAGAACCTCAGCTTGGACAGATCTTACAAGGACAACAGGTCTATGACCTTCAATCTCCACACTGCATCATTTCTTGCTCTCAAATGTGGTACACCAAAGTAGAAAGCCCCCAACAAACACACCTTTTCCTGTTTTTGCTTGAAAACGTTCAATACCATTTCTTTCAAGCTTGAAAAATCTCTTCTCTTCTTGTAAATTTGATTTTAATCTGGACCATAATCAGTGGCCACACTCAAAGTTGATTTTGCAGGTCAAAAACAAATGAAAAACATTTTCCACACCCAGGCCACAGGAGGACATATGTCAGATTCACAGCAGCCAAACCTAAATAGCTTCTCTCTTGTTTTCAGTTTATTCAAAGCAAGTAACCAAGCATAAAGGCATGTTTAGGAATGTTGAGCCTATTCCAGACCCAAAATCTCCAATCTACCTTCTCTGAGCCAGAAGTAAGCCATTGATAGGCTGATATAATGGAATTAACAGGACCAAACCTCCAAGAGTTCTTTGATTTACACATCTAATTCCAAGAAACAGGAGGGGACTTCGAAAGGGAAATGGAACCAGACCACAAAAAGGCTCTACAGATTTGAATAATTTTGTTCAAGATCTTTTTAGGAATCAAGAAAATATGAGACCAATAGATGTGTAGACTTAGAAGAACAAAATCGATTAAAACAACTCTGGCAGCATAGGAAAGATTCCTAGAAGATTATAAGATGATTCTATTAAGCGATTTCTCACAAAGAGCATCACAATCAGCAACATAAATTCTTTTAGATGTACTAGGAGCACCCAAGTATTTGAAAGGAAACACACCTTTTTGAAATTGAGAAAAATCCAGAATGGAATTTTGAACCTCAAAAGGAACTTACCAAAGTAAATGGCTGATTTATTACTATTGGCAGGCAAACTGGAAGAAAGTTCAAAAGTTTTCAGAGATCTGAGAAGAACAATGGACTGAGAATTACCTCCAGAAAACAACATTAGATCATCAGCAAACATAACATGAGAGATCCTTAACAATTTACATCTATGATGAAATTGAAAAGGCAGGCTATTTGTAAACCAATCAAGAATTCTAGAGAGATATTCCATAAATAGTACAAAAGAAGAGGGGAAAAGGATCACCTTGTCTCACCCCTCTTTTCCCAAGGAAAAACCATATAAACCACCACTAATTCACAAAGAGTAAGATGGAGTTGTGATGCGTTGCATTTGCCAATTGATGAATTTAGGCGGGAATTTCAATTTAATAAAAAGAGACTCAAGAAAATTCCAACTAATATAATCATAGGCTTTTCTAAGATCAATTTTCACAGGACATCTAGGGGGAAGAGATTTAGTATTATAATGTTTCATCAAATCTTGCACTAGAAGAATATTATGAGAAATGACCCTCCTAGAAATGAAAACACTTTGAGCAAAGTTAATCGAGTAGGCAAAACCATAGCCAATCTAGAAAAAAGCATCTTAGAAATAATCTTATAAACCACATTGCAGCATGTAATAGGTCTAAATTGAGATATGCCTTATGGATGATCAATCTTAGGAATAAGAGTAAGAGTAGTGGTGTTGACCTGCTTTAACATTCTGCCAAAGGAGAAGAAATTGAGCACAACAGCACAAACCTCAGAACCCACAATATTCCAAGCTTTCTTGAAAAAATTACTAGTATACCCATCTGGACCAGGAGCACTATGTTCATTGATGGAAAATAGTGCTCTACTAACATCTTTTGAAGAGAAAGGGTGAATTAACATAGCCTGCTGATCATAATCAGAACAGAGCCTCTAGATATAACTCTGGTTCTAAGCCTCATGGCAGGGGTAAACTCTGTACCCAACAAATCAGTGTAAAAATCAATGAAAGCAAAGTGACTTCTTGATGAGTATATAGCCAATTACCATCCATACCCTTCAAATAACCTATAAAATAATGTTTTCTTCTCTTCTTAAGGCTAGCATGAAACATAGCAGAACTCTCATCCCTAGCTTTCAGCCAATGAATTTTGGCCTTTTGTCTCAAAAAACACATTTTAGCATTATAAGCCTCAACAACAACCTCTCTGGCATAAATCTTTGCTTGAATAAGGTCTAAATCATGAGGAGCTTTATGCAGCTCAGATTGAATATCAAGAAGCTCCCTTTGAGTTCTATCAGCCAATTGCTCAATATTAGAATACCTAGTCTTGTTCAAATCCTTAAACACCACTTTAAGTTTTTTCAATTTATGTGCCACCCTAAACATAGGAGAACCTAAGATGAAATCCTACCAAACCTCCTTCAATCTCTCTTCGAAGGAACTATGCTCAGACCCATTATAAAAGTATCTGAAGGGTTTAGGTTTAGCTTCACTATCCTTATCAATATTAATGCTACAAGGACAGTGATCAAAAAACCCTCACGAAGGAAATGAGCTTGAGAGTCAGAAAACATGGTCAACCATTCATCATTACAACACACTCTATCTATCCTGGAAAACACCATACAATACCCTTCTTTTATTATTCCAAGTAAAGAAAGAACCAGAAGAATGTAGCATCATTATGAGCATATATCATAGTTACCAGAATGCAACAATTAGTATGTTTCTGCATAACTCTAGCATGAATAAACTGATCACTACATTCCTAAATATCCACATTAAACCAAGCAGGAATCCAAATCATCCAAATCCTACCACCCTTATGCCAAGCATAATTAGACACAAACTCCAATCTGGACACACTCTAGAGTAAACCTTATCAACATTCACAGGTTTAACCTTAGTTTCAAGAAGTCCAACTAGACCTACTCTATGCTTAATTTAAAGGGTTTTGATATCAGCATGTCTAGAAAGTCTATTTTGCCTCTCACATTCCAAAAACCTACACTAGCCATTGGGAGCAGCCAGAAACTCTCCCACATCAACAAGTATATTGAATTTATTATTGGCCTTACTAGTCTCAACAACATCACTATCAACATTTTCGCTTCAACTAGCAGTAACAATTGAGGATACAACCAGTTGCAACCTGTTGTTTGGCATTACTAATTTTAACAACATCAGTAGCAACATTTATGCTTGAACTAGCAGCAACAGTTGGAACATGTTGTTTTTAGGCACCCAGACCTATTTAGGAGCAACCTGCTTCCTATCTTGGACCTCCAACTTCTTCTGTTTACACTGAACATTATCGTGGCCAAAGCCCCTACAATTAGAACATCCAATGGGTTTCCATTCATACTTCACCACTTGAGATACAATAACCCCTTTCTCATTAACAAACTCAATGGAGTCACGAAAGGATTGAATCATCTCAACCTCAACTAAAATTCTAGCATAAGAGAGCATCTCTTTCTGAGAAGTTTCTCTATTAGACCTCAGTAGCTTTCTAATGCAGCTAGCAATCTTAGTTAAAGAAAAGTTCCCCCTAGTAACAGGAGATTTAGGTCAGGCAATCTAATCAAAATTGATGGAACAATGACCTTTTCCTTCCTCATCAATATCTAGAGTCCAACTTTTAATCACAATAGGTTTGCTTTCAACCAATAGAGGACCAGAATCAAGAGCTTTAGTTTTACCATCCAAACCTATAAAATAAATTAGAAAAATACCATTTAGCAGAGCAACAACCTTATCTACCCCAAATTTGCCCCAAAGCCTTCCAAAAAACCCATTTATAGTTTTAAAGGAAGGCTTAGAGCTCAACACATAAGCAACCACAAAATTTCAGTATTGAATCTCGGGTTGCACATCCTCCATTAAATTGTGTGTCAATGAAGAAACATTACCTCAATATTCATTTTGGACACAACAATATTAGATAAATCAGCACCCTCTGAACAATCCCCTCAAAGCACATCTTCTTCAAGAATCACTAGCAACAATAGGGGTAATAAAATGAATCTTACCCTGCTCCAATGATTTCTGAGCTAATTGTTGAGCTGATTCCCTCGCCTCTGCAATCCAGCTAGCCAGTTAAATCTCTCTAGCTTTATTGCTCACAATAATCCGATTCCTCATTCTCTCATTAATCGAAGTGCAAGAAGAAGAATCAGAATTAATATCCATCGAAGAATCTGACCATTTCAACGGAGGAATAGCGTGAATATCCTTCATCGATTTCGTTCTTTTCAATTCCTTAGTATCATGTGTTTTCGAAACAAATGAAGAGCAGATTTAGAGTTCTTCTTTGATTTCCCCTTCTTTGCCATGGCGCCAGCAATTTGCTGAGAAGAAGAAATTCAGGAAGAAATGTGAAGTTCAGGGAAAGAGAGAGTTTCTCTTTCTAAACTTCTCTCTAAACATTTTTCTAATACCATATTTCGATGAATCAAAATTCTCCAAAATTAAGTGGGTCGGTGACAAGCGAAATTCGTATCACCTAATCAAAAATTAATCCTAAGTCCTCTAACAATGGTAGTCAAGGGAAGTAGAGTTGAATCCACGGAGAGACGGAGTTCTAAGTTAATATCCAGCTAAACAGCTACTTCAGACAAAATCAGGGAAGAATCAGCTGAACTACTAATTAAACACTAGAAAGCAATACAAAGAGAGATTTTAAACTATGGAATAAAGGTCTAGGGAACTAGCTCGGTCCACAATATAGGGATCAAACAACTATCAGAACCTTGGTCAAGAATCGATAGATTAGAGGACGTGTCAAGCTATGGTTAAGTCTCAACGCCCATAATTCAACGTACGCCACATGTTCACTAAAGTAATCAGAATTACAGATGCGTACTAGGCCTCTAAAAGTAAGACATTTTTAACCTCAAGCAATCAATGAAACTGTGCAATAACAATAATTACTCAATAAGAACAAATCACACCATAACCAATCTAATCAAGCCCTAGAAACTAATAGCAATTCAAAGTAATCAAGGTATAAACATGGCTTTCCCCAAAATCCCTAGAAATAAGACTACTCAGACATAATTGAATGAACAATAATAAAACTAAGGGAAATTGCCTAGAATAATGCAACCTTTAGGCGATTCACAAATAATAATGCAACCTTTCGATTATTCTGGAATAATGCAACCTTATACCCCATTTATTTTAAATAGGACAAATAACCGGTTACCTGAACAATTGGTAATTTTTATTTAAAACTTTAAATTTTAATTAATATATTAAAATAAACTTTAAAAAAATATTAAACTCCCCCCCCCCCCCAGCCCCACCCCACGCTACTGTCAACCCTCCCCCCACCCCGCTACTGTCACCCCCCCCCCCACCCCGCACTGCCCCCCCACCACCCCACCCCCCGCTACTGTCAACCCCCCAACCCTACCTCCTGCTGCTGCAACCCCACCGCTGGCCGCTGCTATCAGCCCCCACCCCGCGTTTGGCTCGTCGGCGGCGGCGTCTGGGTGAGGTGGTTTGTCGTCGGCGTAGGTGGGCGGTTTTGTGCGTTGACAGAGGGAGGTGCGGGGGTGATTAGTTGTCGTCGGCATCGTCTGGTGGGGTGGCTCATGTCGGCGTCGAATGTGTTGAGGTGGTTCGTCAGCGGCGCCGTTATGGTTGGTGTTGTGGCTGGGGAAGGGAGGAGGGTGGGGGTGGCTCCGGTATTGTAACAGTGAAGAGGGAGTGAATTTTTTTTTATGTTTGTATTATTTTTTTAAAAAAAATAGTTTTTGATAACCAATAACTAATTGACACGTGTCTCATTTAACCTCTTCTTTAGGTTAGATCCGGTTTACCCCATTTAAAATAAATGGGGTATAAAGGTTGCATTATTCCAGAATAATCAAAAGGTTGCATTATTATTTGCGAATATTATTCTAAGCAATTTTTCCTAAAACTAATATGAAACCCTAATTCTAACACCCTGAATCAATTAATAATTTAAATAAGCAATCAAAAGTAATTAAAGAGATTAAGAAAGAAGAACAATACCGAATGACGAAAAACAATAACCTTTATTGAAATCAAATCTGAGGTTCAATCTCCTCCAAACTAATCTACAAGTGTTTACTCTAGTAAAACTCTAAAGCTAAACTAAGAGCAAAGGAAATAAACTAGAATAAAAGTTTCGCTAAAATAAGAGGGTTAGCTATTTATAATAGCCCCCAAAATCCGATTAAAAAAGACAATTAAAAGATAGAATTTTGCGGAACCAAGTGCGGGACCCGTCGGGCAATGGGCCACCCGATCGGGCCCACACAAAAATAATGCCAACTTATTTCTAGAAGCGCAGCAACAGCAGGCTGATGAGAAAAGTGCATTGGGCCCCCACCCGATGAGTTGCCCGATCAGGTGCTAGATCGGGCCTAGCCCAGCTCTTCCTTCTTCACTTCACGCAGCAGCAGCACTCATTGGAAGCTTGTGCATCTTGGGCTGCCACCCGATAGGTCGGGCACTCCTTGACCGATTGGGCCTAGCGCATAAATGGCCCAGCCTCCTTCATACGTAACACATAGCAGCAGCAGTTCCAAACCCATTTAGTGCCTGCCCGATCGGGTGGGCCTTGCCCGATCGGGTTGGGCTTAAAGTTGTCAGGCTCAATATCTTCGTTTCTTCACCCGATTGGGTCGGGTGATATCCGCCGGTCGGGTGCGAAAGCCTACCACGATCATTACATCTTCGCTCGATCGAGCCATATTTCGTCCGATCAGAGTACGAGGAAGCTCCTTTGACTCTTTGGCTCTCAATTCTTCACGTTTAGAGGTATCGCGACCTCCCAAACCATCCATAAAAGCTCGTGGCCATTCCTACGTGCCTCATAATAAGTCGCAAAGCCATGGTTGCTTTCAAATAGCTCGAAAATAAGGAGAAAACTCCCTAAAACCTTCAATTCAACACTAAAACACAAAGCCATGCTATATACGATAATTAGTCTAAAATAGCTCCGGTGAGCTCCAATGACGTACGATGTAGCTCGTAAATAAGGAGAAAACTCTATATAGATACGTGATATCAAACTACCCCAAGCTAAACCTTTACTTGCCCCAAAGCAAACAGAACATGAACATGGAATAGATTGCCTCACCCCATAGATAAAAATCAATCAAAGCTCAAAAACGTTTTCAAGACCAAGAATCATTCAAGTAGGCAAAATTCAAGTTTGGCTAATCAAATCCCTCCAACTACCAATCATCCAAGCAATTCATCAAATTCAAGCATCCACAAGGCATACAAATCCTTAAAGGCTCTCACAAAGGTATCCTCCTCTCAATTTTGTGGAAGGCATAAAAGAACGCCTCTATCAAAAAGTCACTCCGAGGCTCAAGAATCAGACAAAAGAACGCCTCTATCATAGCAAATGCTACAAGTCATCGAATATCAGACAAGTACGAAGTCAAAGTTAAGATCAATTTACTAAAGAGGCACCATAACACAAAAACAGACTGGATAATCATATGAATCCAATAGGCCACAAAAGAGTCTCACAGTTAAACTAAAATCAGGTATGCAGCCCAATGCAGTATAATATAATCCAAACTAGGGATGGCAAAATGGGCACGGCGGGTGGGGACCCCTCCCCCATACCCATACCCACCTAAATTTTTCATACCCACCACCTGCCCACCACCCATGGTGGGTGAAGATATCCATACCCACGCTTTCCCACGTGGGTATGACCCCCAAAACAATCCACCTCCACCACCCCCTGGGTTTACCCATCTGGGTTTACCCGGCCCATACCCCCGTTACCCACCCGTTACCCGCGAATATTTAATTCGTTTTATGCTTTGTAGCAAGCCAATTTAAGCTAAAAGCCCAAAATCATCAACCAAAGTTCCTGCCATCCTCTACAATGAAAAGGCAGTAAGTGAGTAAGGCAATAAGGCACTAAGGGAGTAATCAGTAATTACAAATCATTAAATTGTAATTTTATAGCTTTAATTTAAAAATAAAATAAAATGATGGGTTTTGGACTTTTGGGTTATATGGTAAAAATTAAAATAGGTGGTGATGGGCGGGCGGATGCGGGGGTGAGGCGGGCGGGTATGGGGGCGGTTTACTCTCATACCACCACCTACCCACCACCCATGGCGGCAGCCATGGCCCATACCCACCCACCACCCACTAAACCTATACCCATCCCCTCCCCAACTGGGGAGGGGTGCGGTGCAAAGCCCACCAAATTTTACCCGTCGCCATCCCTAAATTCAAAACTCACTCGAAATCATAGCAATCAAACATCAAATCATAACCTCAAGATCACAAATGCTCAAATATCCATAAAACAAAGTCATCCCATTTTGAATAAGAGCACAACAAGGGGCAACGAAGCAATTAAACCAGTCATGGGAACCACATTTTTTTTTGGTTTTTCAGTATTTTTCGAAGCATTAAATCCATCCTATAAAGCAGTAAAAGAGATAGATACTACAAACATAAATCCTCACCAAGCTGAACTGAGACAGTCCCTCAATGCCAAAAGGTAATAAAGGACGATGCTAAGAGAAGAAACAGTGTTAGACCTGCTCTCGTCATTAAAAAAAAAAGAAAAACGAAAAAAAGGAATAAGAGGAAAAAATTACGAGTTGCCTCTTGCACAACGTCGGTTTATAGTGTCCCGCACCGACCATACCTCCACTTCTCAGATTGAGGGGCTTGGCAGTGAGTGCCACTCTCATTAAACACTTCCTTCTCCAAATGTTCTTGATAATACCTCCAGACGGTGAGGCAACCCTTGGGTGTAGTTTGAACCTTCCTACACGCCTTACCTCATCCAAGCCTCAGCCCTGTAACAAGATTGTTCAAGCATGGGTACCTTAACAACATTGGTTAGTTTAAAAATCACTTTATCATCACCAACACTCGTAGTTAAAGACCTTGACTTAACATCAATGACAGCACATCAACTATGGTCGAATTCTTGAGTACACATCATGGGTCGTATCTAGGACTCATTGGTATCTCTAGAACAACTTGACTCAAACTTCTGCTCAACAAACGTACACATCATATCAGCTGTAAAATACCAGGTCAAAATTAATAGTTGTAAGCAATGGTAAATTTCTTGAGTAATTGCTTCTTTAAGATGTTAACCAACTATGATCAATTCCATAATATTAGTAGTTACTAACTAATAAGTATTTTAATATTTTAGAATTTTAAGCAAATTTTTTGTGTGTATATATATAAATGGGTATGTGGGTCGGGTCTGGATCTGGGTGAGCCATTTGTGGACTCGGAGGGCCGTATATATATAAAAAGTTGAACCCAGCCCTTATAAATGGGTCGTATCTACGCACCCATTGCCATCTCTCTAGATATAAGTATATAACCCTAATGTCATTTTGACTCTCCCTTCCATTATTTCTCATATCATCAGAACCCGAACAAGTTTGATCAATTAGATCTATATATTAATATAAAACCGAGAAAAGTTTTTCATGTGTCATTCTGTCATTGATAGTGACATGTGTCATTACCTTAGCCATTATCCAACGTGTCAGTTGTCAAGTCGTTTAATCAATTAGGAAAGCAATATTTATATTTCTCTTTACATTTTATAATGATATAAGATCTTTAGATATTTAGCAATGTGATTGAAATCTAGTTACCTTGATTGTAATTTTCATTTATTTTACTCTGTATACTATTGAAAATTTTCATTTTTTTATACCATTAGATTTTATATTATGGGAAATAAGTTAGTGATTTATTATATAAACTTCACCTTAGGTAGTAATCAAACTATCTTTTTGGCATCTATACTATACTACATAGTAAGGTTGCGTTAGGAGTGTTCCTAATTCTAATTAAAATTTATTGGTGTTTTAGTTTCTAAGTCATCCTCCCTCCGTTTCTTTTTGTTTGTCCCATTTACTGTGCTCCAAATGCAAGGAGAGTGATGTAATAGACTGTGGGTGGGATCAAGAAAGGTACATGTGGGACAAAAGTGATAAAGTAGGGGTAAATGAGTAAGATAATTTTTCTATATATGGAAAGTATGAAAAAGTAGGACAAACAAAAACGGACTAAAACGGAAAGTAGGACAAACAAAAAAACGTATGGAGTGATGTTATTAGTACCTGGGCAAGAATTCATCTTGACTCTAATCTTATTATGTGTTCTCTTCCTGATAAATTGATTCTAAGTAGACAAAATTGAATAAGCTTGTCATTTTCCAATCATATAATATCAGACTATCAATAAGAATACTCCATTTTTCCTTAATAGGGAATACTTGCTTTTTTACGCGAAACACTAAAATGTGCAAAAGGCAGAGAACATAATAAAAGTAAGAAAAGGTGAAAAAGGTAGAGTGAATATCGGAAACAAAAGTTAAGAGAATATGTAACAAGTAGGTAGATCAACTTAACGGATATGAATAAATAGCAAAATGTCCATATTAAAATAAAACATCAGGGGTATCTAATATGACTTTATTGGTATATTAACATACTCATTGAATCTTTAGTCTTAAAATAATCTATAATTTTTTAAAATAATTCTGAATATTCCGATGGATAGTTTTAAATTCGAAATTAGATTTTTGGAGAAATCGAAGCGAGGAGAGTAATGAGCATTTGGTGTGGCTAGGCCCCCTAGCTACTTTACTTTAATGCTATAAAATAAATTTAATCAGTTGGAATTAAAAATTTTCACCTAGAAGTGATTGTTCTATTCAATAAACGAACATGCAAACCCATAAATTTAATTTTCCATAAAATTGTTTAATTGAAAATCATATCCAATATAACATTCTTAAGATGAATATCTTTGACACAATATCGATAAAGCATGGCTATTTTATACTTCCTTCATTTCGCAATACTCGCAACATTAGAATAATAATCAATATTCATCTTTCAATCTTATATTATATTGTTTTCCAATTGTATAAGAAAAAATATAGCCTAGTAGAGTCTTATTTGATTCGTCTTAATGCAACTTTTTATAATTTTTACTTATCAATAAGTAGAGATATTAAAGTTCAAAGTAATGCATTGGGTAGTGTGCAAACAAGAAACGTTGCGAGTATTGCAAAACAGGGAAGTATGAAGTTATCCTTTGATTTTTCTAAAAAAATTAATTTTTATCCTTTTGAACTATTATCAAATATATAATCCATTAAAATATTTGACACGAAAATTTATTATACCAAATGATCAAAACAACAAAGTTTAGTAATCCAATGTTCCAATTAATCATAGGTTTTGCAATTCCATTCATTTTTTGTGTAAACTTATCACACTAATAAATTATGTGTAGTTCTTTAAATAGGGTTTCATTATTGCAATTGTTTCTCTTAGTTTAGTTTATTCATTTAAAAAAGTGTAATGGGTTACAATAATGAGTTTGGAAAATTCATGGTTTAGAACCACCTAGACATGTTAGGGTTATCACTTTAACGTTTTATTAATCATAAGTTTAAGCATTAATCTTACAAAATCCTACAAAGTGGGGCTTGCCTTGAATTAGAGCTAATAAAAAAATTTCTCTTATGATTCTATTACTTTGTCTCTTGGTGTGTTTTATACATTCCTTTTTTGGCCCATTTCCAAAAGTTCTTTCCACTTCAAATTCTTTCCATATTGAGTTTTTTTTTCATTAACCCTCCGAAAACCACATATGTACTACACATTTTTTTTTTACATGAGCTTACACTAGATTATTTTCCTATCGAACCATCCAATTCATCACTCAACTTACTTTTTCTCATTTTTATTTTTGAAAAAAGTAGATTACAAATATTTCTATACAAATTTATCTTCTCCAATTTGCCTTGTATTCCCTGCTTATGATAGCAACAAAAAAATTGGGGGAGAAGTTTGTTTATGTTTTTCTTGTATTTGTTTTAAGTTATTATAAAAATAATTCAATTACATGTACTCCCTCCGTCTTAATTTGATGTTCCCATTTTCTTTTTGAGATGTTTCAAAAAGTTCTTCCACTTTGTTTATTTTCCATTTTAAGAATATTTGTTCCCTATCTTACCCTTTAATAACCAAATATTTACTACACTTTTTTTACTTTTTGTCTTGCACGTAGGTCCACTTTAGAACCTTTTATTTCCACCACCCACTTTTCTTTCTTTCTCTTACTTTTTTTAAAAGCAAAAAGGTATTAAAGTACACTTTACACAATATAAAATTAAAAAGATTCTCATCCACTTTAATTTGCAAGTGATTTTCCCTCATATTCCAAATGGGAACATCCAAATTGAGACGCAGAAGTATTATATAAGATATATTTTTTAAATATAACTTTTTAATAACGATGTTGAACACTGAATATGCATGTGAAGGCCTTGGTGGGTAGTAAGTAAATATCATCGGATAGACATTTAAGTCAAGTTTTTGTAACTTTTATGTAACTTCATTGGGTAAAACAAAATACAATAAAGTAGAACAATAAATTTGAATTTAACGGTTATTAACATAATATGTACTAATATAATGGCACACTCTAGACATAGACATTCTTTTAACTTAAGACTAAAATCTCTCAAACAATTATAATTCGTTTAAGTTGTGATTAAGTTTCATTGGGTTGAGTCAGTATCAAAAAAATCCAAAAGCTTATATGTTCAACCGTTGGGTGGAATTCCTCTCAGATCCCGTGCATATTTACATGGGCATAAATCTAATTTCCATATATACCCCCGTAAGTAGTGTGAATATGAGTTTTAGAAGGAGTGTTAATAAACATAAATAGATTTACCACTTTACAGTTTGTATTTTATAATAAATTGTCCAATTTACCCTTACCCCTTATTTTGGGTCGGATTTTATTTTTTCAAAAAAAAATATAAATTTTTAAAATTGAATTTTCACGGAACTGGATGCCGGAAACTCCATCCATTTCAGTAAAAAAATTCAAAAAAAAAGAATTCAAAAAAATTATTTTTTAAAATTTAATTTTTTACAGAACCGGATGGAGTTATACCGAAAACTCAATTCAGTTCCATGAAAACTGATAATTTCACGAAACCGGGTGGAGTTTCGATTCTCAGACCGGAAACACCAATTGAAAACTCCAAATCCAATTCTGGGAAAATTCAATTTTTATAAAAATTATTTTTGCAAAATTGAAATTTTACGGATAGGATGAGTGTTTCAAAGAATTTTTTTTTTTTTGAATTTTTACTAAAGGGGATTGAGCTTTTGAATTTTAATTAAAGAGAATGAGTAAAGAAAGTGAGGGTGTATAAGCGATTTTTAGTACCACGTTTTCATATGTATACGTATCACACCAGAATACGAACTATAGTTATCCACACACTGTGACGAACTAATGCTAAGAAACTAAGCACTTGTTTGATCAATAGACAATACACGTAGAATACAAGAACGTGTACAATAGATGGACTTCGAACACCTTTTGTATGATAAAACCCATGAATGTGTGCAGTAAATGGACTTCTATATTGGGTCAACACCCAGTGGTGGATCTATGCTTAACTTAGTGCGGGTCACTTGACCTCACTAGTGGATAAAATTGTAAAATTTCCTTAAAAAAATTTCGATTTTTTGAAATTTATCCCAAAAAAATTGACCTTTTAGCCCTGATAAGATATAAAAATTAAGCTTTCGGCCCGTCAAATATTTTTTTCCGAATCAACCTTAAGGACACTTACATCATCCAATTGAACAATCCATACTTCTCAAACAATGGTGCAACTTGCCCACTGTCGTCGTCAGTGCCCTGTGCTTCCTTGCGATCTGCATGACTACTGAAGTCCACCATGTGCATGGAGAAAAAAGGGTCTAATACATGTGCGCGGGAAGTGGTATGATTTTGCATCATGAATACTGGTTTTCTTTTCATCAGGAGATGGAAAGAAACCCGATAGGAAAACAAATAAGATTCAACATGTTGCATCAATTTGCTAAATTATCTTGTTAGATCTGATTGCTCCACCATCATCACCTTTTGATGGAGATAATTCTTGCCACACCATGTGCTGGAGAAAGCTTACTCGTGATCCTACATCAGTGAGTGAAAGGTAGAATGAATGACACATATATAAGCTCATCCATGTTTACCCCACCTTTAACATTGGTTTTTAGAATGGAACGTCATTTGAGCTTATGTATGATTAGGCCGCCTTTTCTACCGTGTAGGCTAGGTGTAAGGCCTAATGAAGTTTACGATGGGTATCAGCAGCGAGCTGATCATCCTACCCCATTATCAGTCCCAAGAAGGAAGGTCCAATTGTCTCAAGGTTGTTGGAGATGATTTGAAAACTGTTTGGAGCACGTAGCCCAACAGTACGTATGATTGGGAATAAAGAGTTATTCAACTTATGTTTAAGTCCGCATTGAAGAATGATTTGGATCCTACATTTTGATTGATGAAAGGAATTCTAGGGTGGGACGGGGATTGATAAATAAAGTTTAGAAGGGTAAGACATGTTGGAAAAGCGTAATTGAGGGAAAAAAGGAACAATGGTTGCATTGTATTACAGGTTACGTGTAGCATCTGTACCGTAGTGCACTTCTTTCCCAACTGATTTGCTCCAACTCTAAGACCTAAATACCTTTCAAGCTTCTCAAACACAAAGGCCCTGGCATAATCCCCCTTTGGCCTGCTACTGAGTGGATGACAAAAATGCTCATAAATACTTTAAGAATGGTCCTATGTGCAATGTAAGACTTGACAATTGAATACCTGACATACGCTTGTGATGACAGCTGTAGCTCATAGCTCTCTCTGTTGAGTAGGATGATTAATCTAATTTGTGATAAAAGACCATACTGAAAAATCCACCTTGGTAGTTTAACTAGTTTATATTAACAAACCTACAAATCATGCACGTCACGACGAAGACGATCTGTGGATTTACTGGCATGAAGCTTCAAGTAGCTTCAATTTGAAATATAGCATTGCCCAGAAACAATTATGAGCAATTAGGATATCTCAAAAAGAGGAAGATGATTGGTAGATAAACTCGCTTGAGTTACACAGATGCCTCAGTCTGCAGCAAGAAAACATAGTAACCTCCATGGCATGCACCTTGTAAAGACCAAATTGGCTACACAGAAAAAAACCACCCAATTACCAGTAATCTGGTAGATCAACTTACAAATGCACATTAATTAGCATTGAAGAGATAAAGGAAGGAATTACCCTTATCATTCTGATTACAATCTCTTCAATTGCCTACAACGGTGAGTCTGCATCTGGTGACGTTTGTTTCATCCTGAGGATTAAATCTCATCTCTTTCCGACACAACTCGTTTGGGACATCTTCCCTTATGGGAATCCAAAAATTCCTGAGGGATATCTGATCCATAGGGAAAGGTTTATGTGCTTTTCAGGCTCTTGCCCAAGAATCCAACTGGCAGGCTGCACGGAGAGGCTGTTTCCTTATTTGGTTAGGGACTTTTGTGGCCATTGGATGACTCTTGTGGATTCAGAATGTCTAACCGAGAACTGCAACAGATCGAAGAGCAAGTGAGCCACAGCTCGGATCTATATGGTTGGTCTCAGTCTCGACATTTGTATTCCCAATAAAGCTGATATCACACAAGCAGAAAAAGGGTACCGTTAAAATTTTATATTTTTGTCATCAAGGAAAATCACTTAGTAACGTTTTCACTTTGCTCTTCAATTTAATCTCATTTTGTTCCTTTCACAATCTAAATACTGATGCAAACAATTTTCTAGCTTCATCACCTAAAAAGTAAACCTGATCAGAAATTTGTTGAAGGTTACAATCTGAATCAGTTCATAATTGATCGCAACTGCCATGATCATGTCGCATATATTACTTTCGTAGCTCTTTCAATTCTTGAATACAGCAAGTGGGGAAGAGTAGTCTTTGGAGTGAGGAGACACATCTTTCAACAGAGTATGTAGTTCTAGTAATCTATGTTATCTCATAGAGCAGAGCTCGACAAACAAAAATCTATTGAGCGAGGGACTAAAACCTAAAGCTCCAAATAAGACAAGTCACAAGAGGAATTACCAAGTTTTGACAAACTCCCGAATAGTCTTAATTTGTGTTAGCTAGGTTGTACACAGATGTACAAGGATAACAGTTGTATCTCCCTTATCTCTCCATTAAAACGACCATAGTAAAGACCCTTTTTTTCTCCATGTGATATATTTTTGGTCGAGGGGATGCGCATTCTGAAAACCTCTTTTAGAAGGCTTTGGTTCGATGGAGAACCATTTCAAATTAATTCCTTCTATCATCATTTCACCCATGTGATAACCAAGCAAACTTCTTGGATATTTTGGGAGTTTGTCGAACTCTAATTATTTTATTCTTGTCAAATTTTTACTCCACATTTTTTATTATAATCACTTAATTCTCTTGTGAAAGTTTACTACTATTAATTACTACAACCCATTTTAGTATATTTCCCCTATCACAGATCTCGTTCTTCACATAGTATTGGAAACCATCGTCTCCACACATTTCTATTCTTCTCATTGCCTTACTATACTTCCCAAGCTACATATATTGGTCAATAAATAACAGAGGAATTATATCATACGGAAATAACTTTTTATATCGTGAAACACGTGCCTAAAATATACACCCATGTAACAACCTAGCAAACTTCAGATATTTTGGGAGTTTGTCAACTCTAATTATATTGTTCTTGTTAAATTTTATTACTTCATCAATTCTTTTATTAATTACTACATTTTTCCTTTTATAGGGTTTACTAAATCACTATATACCCATTTTAGTATAATTTTTCTCTCATATATCTATCTTTCACATAGATATGCTTGTCTACCACACACGTGAAGATGGATCGATAAAAGAGGACCTATATCATGTGGAGAGAGATAGAGAAAACCCATCACCAAATAAGAAAGCGTTGCATTTATTTTAAGACTTATTAAAATGGAAACAGTGGTCACTTAAATGTATAAATGGAGGAAGTATAATTTTAAATAGTTATTCGTTCATCATATAGTTATATTATATATACCAGTCTAATTAGAAGCTGAATTAACACTTTGAAGCGAAAAAAGGCTAATCAGTTTAAAATCCATTTAGTGAATTTTTTCAAAAAAAAAAAAATCACACTTCATTGGTCATCCTATCCATTACAAGCACCTTACGCAATATCGTACAACCAATGCAGCGTAATATGACCGGGTCCTTGACAACTTTCCTTGTAAAGCATACAATACAATATTAACCCCTACTTGATGGTACCTATTATAAAAATAATATACTTTAACAATTCGATAATGGCAGATTTTTTCCAAAATGACATACATTTTTGTAGCACAACGAGTGTAATTCATTGAAAGGGTGAAACCTAGTCCTTCTTTATAGTCATTATTTCAAAATTATATGCACGAATTTTCCACATTTCGGATTGCGTTTGACAACTATTCATCAACATCGTGCTATTGCTATGATGAAAGATGAACAAATCAGCAATTAGATGAATAAAAAGAATCAAATAGGTATATTGTTAACCTGTCATGATTGTCTTGCTTTGCAACATGAGGTTCATAACTCCTCTTGGTCCCACCTTGTATCGCTAGCGTAGTGTCTTTGTGAGGCACTACAAGCCAAGCGGTATAAGCTGTCTCTTATACACAGTCTTATCTTCATATCCAACTGCACAAAAGGAGGCTCTCTTGGAGATTTACTTAAACATTATA
Source organism: Patellifolia procumbens (assembly GCA_947645195.1). Lineage (NCBI taxonomy): Eukaryota > Viridiplantae > Streptophyta > Magnoliopsida > Caryophyllales > Amaranthaceae > Patellifolia > Patellifolia procumbens. Next base: position 297,987 of record CANSGD010000804.1, read on the forward strand.
TAAGAACATAAATATTATACTTGCTCTTGTCCTGTAGACTCGGTAAATACTCTCAAAATAGATAAAGAAGGAAATATGTACTTATTGCTTTGCCTACCACATTAACTACTCAGTACTCACTTATGCGATACCTATTCAAGAAGCCCGATGCAATTTCAATCATATTTTCGGAATTTAACCAAAAATTACGGTACAAAGAGTGTATAACATTAACGTACTCTTGATATAATATCTTGAAGCTGGTATAGAGCTGTATTCTCAACTGAGTCGTCATCGATGTTGGAAATTGTACTAGAATCCTCTCCTTTGTTTGGAGAACCTGGATCATAGCCTGGTAGATATGCCAAGGACTCATCAGCGTCAAGGTCAGTAATTTCAGTATGCCGGGCCTGATCTTCATGGTTCTTGTTACAAGAAAGGGAGTGATCCCCACTTGAAGCTTGGTGACCTAATCGCTGCTTCTGTTTCTTATTAGCAAGCATTGCCCGCATTTGCTGCCGCCGTCTCAATTTTTCAATTTTCTCTAGGTGTCATCTTTGTGGGTTTTATAGTAGTCTCCACAGGTTTGTCCAAAGTGATTACAACACCATGACTGGCTTCAGAACCAGATAGAAGAGACTGAAGTTCATCTATTGTTTGGTTTCGGCGAGTGGTTGACTGGATATTGATTGGTAAAATTCCCATATGCATAAGGAGCACCATATGGAGTTGAATAATATAGGTGGGGCCTAGGCCTCAGTACCTGAACTAACTGTTGTTGGCGACCAAATTGTGGAACGTCTGCTGCAGAAAATGGCCATGTGTCATATACATCCGGCAGTAATCCAGAATCAGTTATTCTGTCAGATGCTTGCTCATGTCTTGACACACTTTTAGACCATTTCTCCTGTAAGGGGACACCAAACGTCAACGGAGAGTACACATTTCAAGCATCTATCTAACTCCAAAGAAGTTACACATTATGTTGCAGATGACTAAGAATTTACTATATCATACAACAAATTTTCCACAACATACGGATTTTCATTTTTATGAATAGTCTTTTTACTACTATGCAGTAAAGATATCAAGGAGGCTATCTCTTCTTGCAAATAAGATGTTTAAATTTCTTGCTTCTTTGAAAAGAAAATTTTCTTTAGCAATTTAAGCCCAGACAATAAAGATATTTTTCAGCCCAAAAAAGATAAAATAATGATATACTATTGGAAAGAAAAAGATAGCCTTGGTTAGTATAATACACTAAATCATATCATCACAACGCCAAAGCTCAGTAAACATCTACAAGAGCCTTCCATGAACTGAGTTTCCTTGAATAGAGAAGACCACTTTAAATCTTCTCAGCAGACCTCGTATTTCAAGTGAAACAGTTAAGTATGATTATTTGATATGTTTTGCAGCTCTTAGTATTGTTTCGTAGTTATTCCCTCGTTTTATAAACTCTTGAACACGTAAAGAGAAAGAATTATGGGCAATACACTCGTAGAATGGATTGTGAATCTTGAACAAAAGGGGGGTAATAGTCCTTGAATTATGACTCTTACACGATTAGTTGTATGATGATGTCGTCCATGTATGCCACACCGTTGTTATAGCGCAACTGCCAACCGAATATCATTGTAGTTCTCGAGTAGCATGGTATGGCTATGAAGTGGTGAGGTTAGATCATGCCTGTAGGAAAATTTTAAAAAGGAAACAGTGTGTCTTGTGTCTTGTGTGATGTTGATTTAATCATGCATTAATCCTTCAATAAATTCTATTTCTTTATTAGTTAATAAGGTCATAGTTTTATCCTTAACTCTTAAAGGAGTTTTTACGTGATCCGGGAGTCTATTTAATGAAAGTAGTTAAAGTTACTTGAATTTGATTGATTAGCAAAATAAAGTGCAAGTCCGAAAACACACTTAGAAGCCTAGATCTCCCATTAGATATGTTTTAGTAATTGTGCATTGTTGTAATTAAGAGAGTATCTCCCAAAGATCTATCCAAAGGTCCGCTATACATTGGTCAACTAGTCAAAGTTCTATCTTTAATTAAAGGGGTGAATGTATTAGATTTGATCTTATCTTATCTTATCTTATCGTATCTTTTCTTTTTTAATAAATATATAAGATTTGATTCTACTCTATCCTCATTTTATGCGTGTGATTAGTAGTCATGTAAGTTAGGTCCCAACTATCTTAGAAGTCTTTGTGGTTTAAAACTTTCCATTTTATTCATTAATATACAGGAGTATATTATTCAGCAAAATGAAATGCTCGTTATCGTTTTCTATTTTCAATTTTCAGTTTTTGAAAAACTAAAAACCAAAAACACGAAACCAGAAAAAGTGGTTTTCATTTTTTAGTTGCTGCCAGAATCATCATGTCTCAATAAATTTGACTAATTTTATATTCATTATATGACGATATCATACGACTTCGAAAATAGAAAATCCAAAACAGAAAACCACAGTGATACCGAACGGAATTAGAGTTTTGTTATTGAATTTATGTTCATAAATCCTAAATCAAACCTTCCACTAATTTTCTAGACTGATTATTAGCTATCATTAAACTACTTTATTTAAGAGTTCAGGAGTGATCACTTAGTTTGAAATATCCTTTCGTTACTTAAACAATCTTTGGACTTACTAAACCTAGCTCGGATTTCCATTGATTGTTTGTCTTGATAGCTTTTACAATCACATCATTAGATTTTCCAAGAGGGTGAAAATAGAAGGATTCCCACTTAAAATCCATTGGTAAGTCGTTCATCATTGCGATTTTTCCATTGAAAATTTCTATCTTTTTGGTTGGGTCTCCTTTTTTTGTTAAGAAAATGTCCTGCAGGGCAATAGTCAAAAAGGGAACAGGAGGTGAGTTAAAGTTGAATTTACACTAGAAAAGAATACGAAAACAGACATCAAAAATAGTGTTAAAAAATAAAATAAATTAGGGAAGTTAAAGTTTCTATGTTTAATTAAGTTAATTTTTTTAATATTTTTATTTTCAATCATAGCCATTTATTTCTAAAACCACTAACTTTGAGTGATACAGGGCACCAAAAGTTCCTTGGAACAATTAAGTTTTCTCCTTTTCTCGCTC